>APFE030495704.1:29001-40440 GCA_000404065.3 Pinus taeda | reverse complement strand
TAGAAAATAAAAAAAGTTAAAAAAAAAAAAACATTTTAAAAAAAGAGTCTGGTGCAGAATTACCACGTTTTTAAATCAGCATAAGAAACACTACCATCATAAAACGCAATGTACATAAAACAATTTATAGTGCCAAAAACTAAGTTTTAAAAAACACATGTGTGTTCTGCATAACCCCTTTTCGAAATCGAGTCACTTTTTTGCTATCTCTACAAAACGTGTAATAGTATGGGTTCCCGTTTCAAAGTTTACATTGTTAGACGTACACAAATCATTCTACCATGAAATACCTAGTCAATAAGCTTGTGTTGGAGGGGAAGATTTGTAGATGGTTTCTATTATTTTAGGAGTATGACTTTGAAGTCATTGTGAAGCTAGGGAGGTTAAATTTGGGAGCTGACCATCTGTCGCAGATCAAAATAGGAGAGGAGCCTAATAATCTAGAGGAAGGGTTTCCATATGCACAACTCTTTGTCATGCGCATAGCAGATAATAATTTTGCAAACATTATTAACTTCTTGACTATGGTGATGGCATCAGAAGGATGTACAAGTCAGCAAAAGAAGGAATTAGTACTGCGTGCGACCAACTTTTTAGTCATTGTAGGACATCGTTATAAGATGGGTGCCAATGAAATATTGCAAGGTATGTGTCGAACTTTGAGCGGGATAACATTCTCGCTGAAGTTGATGTGAGAGGTCATTATGTAGGTAAGGAAACTGAGTAGAAGATTTTGTGCGTAGGTCTATGGTGGCCTACCTTACTCAAGGATTCCAAGGAATATTGTAAGGCATGTGATGCATGCCAAACAATTCGTAGACCATCACAAATGGATGAGATGTCATTACATCCTCAAGTATCTTTGTAGCGATTTGAGAAATGGTTGATTGATTTTGTTGGGCCAATTAAGCGCTCGAGAATGAAAATAGGTCCATGCTATATTACCACCACGACGACATATCTCACCAGATGGGTGGAAGCATAGTCGGTTAAGGCTTGTATAGGGTTTATGACAACAAATTTTTTGTTTGAGTATGTCTTAACCAGATTTGGTTGCCCGAAAGTGTTAATGAATGACAGGTGTACACACTTTTTGAACGAAATGATCAGTGCACTCACTAAATAATTCTAGGTGTACCATCAGAAGAGTACACTGTATCACCCAAAGGGAAATGGTATTGTTGAAGCCTTCAATAAGATTTATAGAATGTGCTGACAATTATCTACAACGCGCAACGAAATGATTGGGATGTTCGCGTACCTACATTACTATGGGCTTATAGGACTACTTGTAAGAAGCTAACAGGGCAAACTTCATTCAAATTAGTGTATGTTGTCGAAGTTGTAATGTCGATGGAATACATTGTGCCCAATTTGTGCATAGAAGCTCTCACAGGTATGGTGAATTGTGAGGCCTTGGAGGAATGGCTCGCGCATCTGATGGAGCTCGAAGAGGATTGATTTTTGGTAGGATTTCATCAATAAGTATAGAAGGAACGTGAAAAAGCATGGCATGATGCCCATAAAAAGCTTCGCACATTCAAGGTAAATTATCTTGTCCTGTTATATTATAGTAAATTCACTAAATTTCCGGGTAAATTCCAGATGCATTTGATAGGACCATATATTTCCAAAGAAATTATAGATGGAGGCGTAGTTCATCTCACAAAGCTGAATGGGGAACCCTTCCTAGGAAGAGTGAATGGAAGAAGAATGAAATTTTATACAGGGGATCTTGCACAATGATTATATGACAGTAGGATAGCCTTAGTGCTCCAGGCGGTTGCAAGGGAGCGCGAGACTATAAACTACACTACCCCGTTTGGAGGACAACGCAACAAGCAGGTTGCACAGAAAGTGACAAAAAGGAAACTTATGAAGTGGCGTGCATGAAGTTCTGCCCTGGAGGAAGGTGTCACATAGCACAATAAGAAAGTGACCGTTCGATTTACTATTCACGACTTGACAGCCGGAAGATAGTTGAGTGGAGTGACATGGCGACATTTCAGGCAAAAATGTTTGAAGATCTGCCACCAAAGAAACATTTAATGTCAGAATTTGGGGGGAATGGTCAGAATTTTTTTCAAAAACCCCTATAAATTACACATGTCGTTCTAATAGAGAACACTTTTCACTCTCAGAATTGGTAGTGAAATTTGTTGTATGTTGCCTATGAACCGATCAGTTTTGGAAGATTTAGTAATGAGCTCAGCTTTTGCCGGATTTCCTGAGATAAACCAAAAGCTTGTTCTTAAGAAAATGTTTGCACCAAATCCTACTGAAACTATTATTACTGGCGAGGTCAAGTTTGATACCACTGCCCTAGAAGTTATGAGTATGGAAGCTTGGGATCTTGTGCCTATGACACCGAGGTCACTTAGGCCAAAGCCTACCCCTACCAGAGAAACCCAACTAGCCAAATAAAAGAAGGAGAAGCAAAAGAAGCCGGTGCCAATCTATGCTTCCCAAGGAATCATACCAAAACACAAAAGCATAAAAAATATAAGCAGCCAGAGAAGGTAGTGGACCTGGAGGTAGAAGAAGCCCAAGGAATGGAAGATATTGATTCCGAAGGAGCGAAACCCATAACCAACCTATCTAAGTATATTCCTCCATGAAAGGTAAATGAAAAGGTCACAAAGGACCCATATATTGAGAAATTCACAATATCCACACGCCTGCTACCAAAGCAGGACACGTTTGTAGGCCTATGGCTAGCAAGGTTCCCGTTACTAGAAATGGGGGATTTAGATGTCATAGACCATGCTAGTTCCTGTTGATGTCCCATATTGCTCTATTCCCATAAGCCTTAACCTCTATTTTATCTCTATTTAACCCTCTCATTCTTTCACTAATCCAAGATAATCATCTATTCCTACATATACTTTGTATTTAATAATTAAGACTTCTTAAGTGCTTTATTAATTACTTTACATAGATTTAATACCTTTTAGTATCTCTTGTAACTTATGTTTAACTTTCCTAAAAGTAATTTAAGAACTAAGTGTTAATCATTATTTAGAGTGAACAGTGCAAGACCACCAACGATGTTGCATCATGATCTTCATGATATTCTACACGGTCATTTTTGATCCACGACTCCTAGTTTGGTTGCGGACTATCAGAGGATGGACATTGGTAGCATATAGTCAACGATACTTGCGAAGAATATGGTCTATGGCAAACAAAGTTCATGCTTTATTATAACCATCAACCAAATTTTCAATGTTGTTTGTTAGTCTATTTGACTGAAAGGCTTGAGTACGAAATGACTGTAATTACCAAAATATGGCTAAGGCAGAGAGACTGTATATAATGTAGATTGTAGGTAGAGACAAGATAGCAATCTCTGAGTTGTAATTTTACTTACTTTTTAATTTTGTATCGCCCTCGATTCTAGACTGGACTCGCACTATCATGTATATTTGTTGATCAAGTTAATACAAGGAATGCACCATGTTTCCTTCATGTTGTGTTTGATTTTTATTTCATGCATGATTAACTATTCAGCTGTTTCATTTCCTAAATGGGAAACAAGCTGGTTGGCTAGGGCCCAGCCAACCCAACTCGTTTACCCTTGTGCTTTCACCATTTAAAAAGTTGTGTGAACATTTATTCATTTGCATTTGCATGTCTTGGATTGCTCTTATGTTTATTTCAGAAGTTTTGAGTTAAATTCATTTCATAGTCAAGCATGAATGGATCTGTAGTTTGGAAGTTTAATTAAGTTTATTTCTTTCTTGCAATTTCTTTCTTGTAATTTCTTTCCTCCAATTCTTTTCCTAGAATTTTTGTCTTAGTTTGCTTCCACTTGGGTCATGTAGGAAGATTCTTCCTGTACTACTGTGTGTAGTTTCCTACACTTCGGTTTGATCATATACTTTACAACAAGTGTTATGTTCCTTTTCCTGCTTATAATCTCATTTATTCCTGCAAACAAACATATTGTTAATTCAAGTAATCATTCTCAATGTTAAGAGTTATACATCTGAAGGATCTAAGAATGTTTACATGAATTAAGGAAGGAAGTTATTACAAACACCATACTTTATACTTGCAATTTATGACTTATAAAAAAGGAACAAAAACATTATAAGTGAATTGTCGAAAGTTAGTTGATGCATGCAAATTACTTTGGCTACTGCTTGATTATTCTGAATTGTTTTTTCTTTATGAAGTTTACTTTCCTTGCAAAGTTCAGTTAATTAAAGCATTCTTTTTCACGTGTAATTTATCTCAGAATATAGCTTGCAATTGAAATTCTTTTCAACACGTCTTTTAACTCTTTAGAAAGTAAATTGGAAACTTCGGTGAGGGAAGCTCTGTCTCAGTGCAAGAGCTGGTCTCTTTTCATAGGAATAAAGTGCTATAAGCCTTAAGGCTTAGAGAACCCTCATAAAGACATAAGTCTTCAATATAGAAGGTAACAAATAGATTTTCGCATAATTACTGTAAGTGTACTAATGCAAGCAGATTGCAATAGTACAAGAATAGGTTGCCTCATGCAGAGGAAAGATCAACTGGGAAATATATCTTTACAGTGGCCCGCTTGTCAAACTGTTAGCCATCCATACTGATGATAAACATAGTATTTCGTTTCAGCATTTAAGATTGTTTCCAGTTGTGTGAAAGTACCTTTACTTGGTTTCCTCGCATATTATTCTCTTACATTCTAGCACTAGAATTTATTTGGTGTCGATTGTCTTTAAGATTGTCTTGTGTCTGATTCTACAACATTTCATTTAAGAAGTAGGATTAGCAATAGGAAAAGTTCATACCAATTCTGGCATTGCGTGTGCTTCGTCTCTATGTTTACGAAACCCATGGGTTGACAATTAAGTGTTGAGGAGTTTACTTAAGTGCAATTCCTGCACCCAAATTTTTGGCACCATTCTCAGGGAGGACATTTCTTGATCTTGGGACGACCATGGCTTGCTACGATGGATTCTTATATTGGATGCCATTCTAGTGACATGTATATTTCCCATGGAGATTCCAGGAAGAAGGTCACCTTGTATCGACCCGCTAGACCCATTCAACAGCTCCGAAACACTTTATGGTTTGACTACAGTAGTGATGAGGAGACTCAACCTGTTTCCTTCATATATCAGAATGTTGAGTTCTCACAAGAGGGTGAGATTCAAAAGTTCCTGAACAATCTAGACACCATGCCCAATTTTGAGTCATTAAGTCATATTTTTTATCTAAATTTTCAGGAAAGATATGACTCTCTACCTCCCTCACCACCATCTCTAGCGACACCTCTGTGTAGTCTTAAGCCTGATACCACTCTTATTGAGATTATTCTAGGTAAACCCTTGCATATCAGTTCAGACTTGGATTCTTCCCAACAAGAGAAACTTGCGAATTTGTTGTGAAATTGTCTTGATGCCTTTGCATGGGGCTATGAAGATATGAAAGGCATAGCTCCTGAAACTTATACCCACCATATCTATATTCAGGATGGAGCCCGACCTATCCAAAAGCCTCAAATGTGAATAAACCCAACTCTAAGAGATGTTGTAAAGGAAGAATAGCAAAAAATCTTAGATTTTGATTTTATCTATCCTATTTTTGATAGCCGTTGGGTCTCTCCATTGGTCTTAGTGTTGAAAAAAATGGGAGATGTCACATTTGTATTGACTATAGAGAATTGAACAAAGAGACACTCAAAGATTACTTCTCCCTTCCTTCCATATATTAGGTACTTGATACCCTTGCTGGTAAGAAGTACTTTTCTTCTCTAGAGGTATTTAGTGGGTATAACTAGATACAGACTGCACCGAGGATGAAGACAAAACCACTTCCAAATGCCCATGGGGTACATTTTCTTACCGAGTGATTCCCTTTGGGTTATGTAATGCCCTGGCTACCTTTCAAAGGGCAGTCTTGGCCATTTTTTCTTACCTTGAGTGTGTGGAAATCTATATGGATGACTTTTCTATGTATGGTGATTCATTTCAGGAAGCCCTCAAGAATCTAGAAAATGTTCTTCTTCTCTACCAAGAATCTCATCTCACCATGAGTGATAAAAAATGTAGATTAATGTGCAAGGTACGGGTGGTTCTTGGCCATGTTATTTCTGACAAAGGTGTCCAGGTTGACCCTACAAAAATAGAAATAATTTTCAGTTTTCCTATACCCAAAACTCAAAGGGAAATGAGAGGTCTTCTAGGACATGTGGGCTACTATAGGAGACTCATTGAGAATTTCTCAAGGATAGCTACCCCCCTTTTTCAAATTTTGGCAAAATATAGTGAGTTTTCTTGGTCGATAGCTTGCCAATAGTCCTTTGAGACATTGAAGGAAAAACTAGTCGAAGCACCAGTTTCGAAAGGACCAAACTAGTCTCCTCCATTTCATATTTCCTTTGATGCCTCAAATACCACTATTGGCATAACATTAGGAAAATAAGAAGAAAAACAACCTTATGCTATTTATTTCATTAGTAAAAACTTTTCACTCGCTAAACTAAATTATATGGTTACTGAGAAGGAGTTTTAGCTGTAATTTTTTCCATTAATAAATTCATACATTATATTATAGGATATGAAGTCTTTGTGCATACTAACCATTCAACAATAAGATATTTGATGAATAAACCATTAACTAGTGGTAGAGTGACTAGGTGGTTAACATTGTTATAGGAATTTAATATTACCATTATTGATAGAGCAGGAAAATCTAATGTAGTGGCACATTATCTTTCAAGATTAAATAATCCTGGTGAAGCAATTCTTGTTGATGATGATTTTCCCAATGAACATCCTTTTGCTGTGTCAACAAAATCCCTATGGTTTTCTGACATAGCTATTTATTCACTAGAAAATTACCACCTCACTTATCCACTTGTGAAACACGGAATATCACACAGAAAAGATTTGCATATTCCTCGATTCAATAAGACCTCTTTTACACTGGATCATATCTCATTATCTATAGATGTGTAAGAGAGGAGGAAGTGTTTGATATTTTAGAATATGCCCACGATGAACATTGCGGGGATCACTTCGCCGATAAGAAAACTACATACAAAGTGTTACGAGTTGGCTATTTTTGGCCCTCCTTATTTAAGGATGCCAAACAGTATGTCAAGCAATGTGACAGCTATTAGCGAATTGGCCAACCTAATCAAATGAATGAAATGCCTTTATATCCTTAGGTTATGATTGGGCCTTTTGAAAAATGGGCCACTGATTTTGTACGACCAATAAATCCAACATCATAAATAAAAGGTATATTTTGGTTTGTATAAATTTCGTTACAAAATGGCTAGAAGCTAAAGTTGTTTCTTTTGCTACTGAAAGAGTTGTTGTTTATTTTCTTTTTACTAAAATCTTTACTAGATTTGGTGTGCCTAGGGAAATTGTTTCTGAAAATGGACCACATTTTATTTCTAATCTGGTACATGGTGTGATGGAGTAGTAAAAAATACGGCACAGGAAATCTGCAACGTATCACCCGCAAGAAAATGGCTAGGTGGAGTCCAAAAACAAGGTGATTGAGTCCATCCTCACAGAGATAGTAAATATTCCTAGAAAGGATTGGGCTGACAAATTACAAGAAGAATTGTGGGCATACCAAACCACTTGGAGGAACAACAAATGACACACAACATATGAGCTGGTGTACGGGAAGCAAGTCCTCTTGCCAATAGAATTCCAGATCAAGACATTCAGGACCACAGTCCAATTGGGGCTAGATCTCTCTAAAGCACAACAAAAGTGTCTTCTATAGTTGAATGAGTTAGATGAATTCTGAAGGGATACTTTTTAGTAGAACATCTTCGTTCAACAATAGCACAAGAAATAGCATGACAAGTCCATCCAGAAGAAGAAATTCAAACTAGGAGATTGGGTTCTCCTTTATAGTTCTAGACTCAAATATTTTGAAGGGAAATTCCATACATGCTAGATGGTGTTAGCACCTAAATCTGCCTTAGGCTAAAGGAAGGCAAAATTTAGGGTAACCACAATCCACACTCAGTCTTGTAGCTAGTCCTACCAGAACAGGAAAGGGTTGTCTTCGAGTCACGCTCAGCTAATAAGTAAAGGAAATGGTCAGAGATGACTTAAAATGAAATATTGATCTTAGACTAGTAAATAAATATGGATACAAGAAGCAATATTTTATGAATGACTGAGTTTCTGGGATGGTATGGGACCAACAAACAACAATGAGCAGAGAATTTAACACAAAGGCACATATTACTTCGTGAGGCGAGACAGGCGGAAAGTCTAGCAATTAAATTTGAAGTAATGTAGAATGTAAAGATTGTTTAGGAGGGTAAAAAGGGCATAATCACATGAATCCTTTTCAACAGAAGAAGAACACATACGTGAAACCTTCCCACAGGCAGAGAAATAAACATGAATTCTACCTTATCTTACTTAGAAAATTTCACTGAAATGAATATGAATGAACTGTGAAACATAACAAAATACATATGAAACATAAAGAGAACACATTTGCTACACTCACACCACAAGAATCTCATGAAACAGAGCCACTGCCTTTCATTAATCCTCTGTCAAAATATACAATGAAGAACTGAGTTTCTCTCCCACAGTCTCCCAGAAATTACAAGCCAACCCTTTGCAAATGGTTTGCATACAATAAATATACTATGCCATGAGGAAATAGAATGACCAAGAGTTTGGGAGTTTTTCGAATCATTACAAAGTGGAAGTGGAAAGCCAACCATTAGTTACAAGTGCAGCGTTACAAAAATGACAAATGGCTTGGGTGACTGCTCACCTTCCTTTGCCACTTCGATAGAAGCCCACATTTGGTGAAAATATTATTTAAACTTCACCTTAGTTTCTGAGAAAAGTACAGTATAAATGAGCGGGCCCACTTAGAGAAAGTCGCGAATCGAAATTTCGCGGAACAGAGGTGAATTTGGCCTTTTTCTCTATATGCGGCGCGCCACTTTGGAGGTTGTTTTGAGGTACCTGCAGGAGTCCAAATTATACCCAAGTGTGCTTGTTGGAAAGCCTGGCCTATCTACTTTCGAACCCAAGTGGAATTTCTGAATTTGGTGCTCATTTTCCCCTCCAAAGCTTCATTCTCCCAACACTGCTTCCTGTGTCTCAAAATAGGGGCAGAGAGGTCATTTTTTGAGTGTTTTTAACCTCTTGGGGACTCAAATTAGGCCCAAATTTCTTGTACATGCACCAGCAGGCATGAATTTTCATGCTGAATCCAAAAATGCAAGTCATATGTGATTTGGAGCTCCCAATCCTAAGCGTCGCGCCAATGAAAACTTGTGTTGTGACCAAAAATTTTCCATGTGACCAAAATTGCCCCAAATTTCTTGAAATTTGGGCTGGAGGTTCTCTAAGAGGTACTATGCTGTGCCATAGAGGCTTCAGCCAAGATTCAAAGCTGATCTTTCTCTTTTTGCCTCTTTTTCCTCTTTGTCGCTTTGCTCAATTTTGCCTTCAAACTCCTTATCCAAGCCTTTGAACTCATGTTCTGTGCCCTGTAGTGATAGACCATCCACCTCAGTATGGTTTTGTCTCTGTCGGCCTTCTCTAGTAGTCTCTCAAGGTGGATGTTGATGCGCTTGAGCCAAGAATCTCAGTCATTATTAATCTCTTGCTCTAATGGAGTGAGCTCAATCCTCCTATGCAAGGCAGCTTGGCGATTCTCATGGATGCTTAGGAGCTCCATGATCTCATGCTGGTCCTCAAGTTGTTTCTTCCTCTGCTCCAAATACCTGATAATCCATTTGGCCCTCTCCAAATTGAGTGAAAAGTCTTGGATCTCCGTTTTCTGCTCCTGGATGGTCCTCCTAAGTTTGGCACCCTCCTCATCTTCATCATCATCATGAATGAGGATGAAATCAACCTCTTGTTCACCTGATGGCCACTCGTCATGCATGGGATTCTTGCCCTTGTCTTGTACCTGTGTTGCTGATGTCGGAAGCGAGGACCCTTCCACCCCAGGTGGAGATAACAATCGCTTTGCTGCTGCAAAAAAATGCCTACTTCCTCTCTGATATGTGATGAATACTGGCATAGTAGTGGTCTCATGGCGCTAATACTAATGAGAAGGACCACCTGTCTCATGTTCAACCTCCGATAATACCTGTGAAGTGCTGAAGAGGTCACGGGAGATGAAGTCCTCCCAAGCAATGCCCTGCAATCCCAACTGATGATCCACCAAAATCTGGATAAGAGAAAAGTGATAAACATTGTTAAGTTGCTGCTGAGGGTTCTTGTGTTGCATGAAGGTGTTCATCCTCTCTATGTTCCTGCAAGTGAAAAATGGGAGGTTCATCATCCGTACCCTGGTAAAGTGCATGAGCAACCTAATGTGATAGGCATATAGACGAGAGTACCTCCCCTCATAGCTGAAGTATTTCATGATCAATTTCATGAGTGGAGCATATTCATCTTTCAAATATCTGAATGGAAAGACTCTTGTGAGCTGCCTCAAGAAAACTGGCCTTAATGTAAGGCTCATTATGCTGCCTATCCACCTTTTGCTTCTTGTGCCACTGTTCTCCAACATTTGGTATGCCGGTTGCTAATGAGATAGTTTCGGGTGTTAGTGTGAAGGTGACCCCAACCAAGGTAGAGTGACCTCCATGTAAGTGAAGCACAAAAAGATGGGCCAACTCATGATGAACTCCAACAGTAGCCATGTTATGAAACCAGCTCAAGAAAAGATAGAAAAGATAGATCACCACCTTAGAATTTAGCCTCTCCGAGGGGGAAACCTCCTTTACATTACATAAATGAACAATTCTTCAATGATACTAATGAAAAGACCTCCTTTCTATATATAGGAGTCTAAGGGGTCATTATATAATCAGATCCTAAATAACAATAATAATGTAAGGACACAATAATAACAATAGTGGGCTTCTATGGGGCACAATAGTAACAATATGGGCACTACATGGGTACATCAATATAATAAGGGGGTTTTACTAATAATAATAAGGGGTTACACTAGTAGTATAGGAGCCTAACATGCCCCTCTCCTTCAAAAAGTGTTGTCCTCAACGCTTGAGTTGTTCTTGATGCTTCTGTATAAACTTCTTGTCCTCCGATGTGGAATCTTCAGTGGGTAAGCTCTTCCACTTGATGAGATACTCTGAAATTGATTGATTTCGTAGCTGTTGGGTTCTTGTTTCTGTGACTGCTCCACATTCCAATATGATTTTTCCTTCCTCTTCAATTTCAGGCAATATTGTTTGAATTGGGATCTTTTGGAACTTTTGAATAAGTGGTTGTACTTCTTCATCCTTCTTTGATTCATCCCTTGATTGCATTTTCTTGAAGTGTCTTCTCATTTGATAAGGTGACCATTTTTTAAGTGCATGTAGTATTGCCAACATTTCCTTCTCACAAATAGCTTGCTTGAGATGTAGCAGTAAAAATACCCAATCACCTACATCACAACATTTTTCACTATGATGTTGATCTA
>APFE030495702.1:0-10441 GCA_000404065.3 Pinus taeda | reverse complement strand
CATTTGTGAATGAGAGGGTATGCACCTATTATAAAGAGGCCATCCACGTACAGCACCAGCCTGAGAGGTTTGTCATCTTCAACCTAAAAGTAAAGGTTAGGATCGGCTTCACTCCTAGTGAATTCCAACTTCATCAAGTAGCTATCGATCCTCTCATATCATGCTCAGGGTGCTCGCTTCAGCCCATAGAGAGCCTTCTTCAATCTGCATACATGAGATTTTCAATCATAAATCTCAAATCCTTCGGGTTGCTCCAAATAGACCTCTTCTTTGATCAAACCATGCAAGAATGCGGTCTTGACATCCATCTAATGTAGGTTCCATCATTGTGAAGCCACAAGGGCTATGATCAAGTGGATGGTCGTATATATAGCAACAAGTGCAAATATCACATCATAGTCTATACCTTCCTTTTGGGAGAAACCGTGAGCAATAAAATGAGCCTTATACTATTCCATACTTCCATCTATTGCAGCGTTATCTTGTAAAGCCATTTTGAAGTAACAATTGTCTTATCCTGGGTTCTAGGAACTACTTCCCAGATATCATTCTCCATAATAGACTCATGTTCTTTGGTCAAAGCATCCTTCCATACTTGATGCTTGACGACATCTGAGAATGATGAAAGCTCATTTTGTATGATTGTGCTCATACTGGTCAGGTATCCTTGATAATTGTTGGGTTTCTTACTTTCACAGAAGGTTCCTCGGGGTGTAGCATGTCTTTCAGCATCATCAAGTATCCCCCTAAGCCATGAAGGCCTCTTCCTGGAAGAGGAAGGGTCAGGTGGGTAAATAGGATCCATGGGTTCCTCCACATCAGGCATTGTTACATCATCTACCCATAGAGACAGCTTCCACAATCGTACAATGCCACACCATTCTACTCTGGAGTATGTGGTGTAGTAGTCTCCCTCTTAATTCCAACCTCAGGTATGCTTGAGTGAACCAACTGTAATATATCAGAGGTCTTGCTTTGGCTTGAGGGGAATGGTCCCCTTTTGAGCTTTCCTTCCGCACATCCTAGACATACACCTTCTTTCTCTACTCGGAATTCAGGTATCCTTGTCACCATTTGTCTTACACTAGGTAGAGCTTTATAATGAAGGTGGGCAAACCTTCGATGCCAAAGTTCGGATTGAAGAGATGTGTCATAGGACATGACACCTAGTGGACTTCCATCGACCCGATATAATGAATCAACATGAAACCTAAGAGAAAAGGCATCTTTAACATTATTTTTCCATACACATACCTTGCCATCGCTGAAGGTTACCTTGTAGCTTTTGTCTTCCATTGCTGAGATGGACACCAGGTTCTTTCGGAGGTGAGGTGCATTTAATACATCCTGGAATATCTAGCCTTTTTGAATGGTTGTCCTCTTCCTTGATTCCCAACCCTCCTCTTACCTTTGCTATTGAATTCGTCATTCTTTTGATTGCCATCAGAGGGATTTTATCATTGTCTTGGTGTGAGTCCTTTCTATCAGGGCACTCCCTTGCATAGTGACCTGCTTTATTGTAAATGTAACATCGTCCTCTTCTTCCACCCTTTCCTTTTGATTTAGTCCCAGAATTATTTCTTTTCTTAGCATGAGAAAAAAAGGCAGCAAGAGGACCTTTAGGCATGGGCATTTCTTGGTCTTCTACCCTTGTTTCTTCTTGAATTCATCTAGCCATTAATTCCTCGAAACCAAGAATTACATTATTGTTCAGAAGAGTAGTCCTAAACACATACCATTCGAATGGTAATCTTCCAAAAGTCATGAGTGCCATTTCTCTGTCAGTAATAGTCTCCCCAATAGATAGGAGATCGTTCTTGATCTCGGTGATTCTTAAGAAGTATGCTTGCATACTCTCATCTTTAACCTTCTTGATTTCCCGCAGCTTATTTCTAACAAAACTTGATTTGCATCATTAACTTTAAATAAACTTACCAGTCTATCGTAGATTTCCTTGGAGGTGTTCAGGTCGGAGATGTAGGCCACCAAGTGCTTGTTGATAGAGTCCTAGATGATATTTTGTTTTGATTTCTCTAGTTTTCCATTTGTTCCATGTAGCAGCAGATGCATTTGATGGAGGCTCAACAATATTACCTCTTACGTGGTCCAACACTCCTTGATCAGATCGATAGACATCTTCCATCTGTGATAGTCAACATTCTCATGGAGCTTGTCTTCGATAGGAAAGAGTGTTGAGGATCCCATAGTTCTTTTAGGATAGCGTCGCCAATCTTCTCTTCGGTGATTGCTCTTGCTCTTGCTCGGGCTTTGTCTTCACCTTAGCTCTGATACCATGTTAAGTTATGGTATGTTCAATGCTTATAACAGTTTGCTTCTTTTTCTCATTATATTCCATAGATTAGCAATCACATGTACATGAGGTAAAGTGCAGATAGAACATTAAATGATTGGCAGAAAACAAGCCAAGACAAGAGACACAAGATGTGGCAGCTAGCCAGGGACAAACCCCACAATGTGTGGGGAAACCATTGATCAAATCTTCTTTTATCTTCAATAATTCAGCAGAGAGAAACAATACAATAAATCTGATTTATATTAGTAGTAGCAAAGCCTAGATCAGCAGCCTCATCATTAGTGACTTCATCCTCAAACTAGGGCAGATGATATCTCACAAACCGACCGTCGGATCATCATGATTCCGTCACCAAAAGTTATAGCTTCTAGAGGAGGTGTAGATGAACCTACAACGTAGTCCAGATGAGGATATCTTCTAGTCCACGCAGGTCAAACTTTACTTCTGCAGTTGCAGCTTCAGTTTCAGGAACTTCCTTCAAACTAGGGAAGTGGATATCATGCAAACCGTCCGTCGGATTGACTTGATTCCACCAACAAAAGTTGCGGCTTTCAGAGGAGGTTTAGATGAACCTACAATGCAGTTCAGATGAGGATATCTTCTAGTCCACGTAGGTCAATATTTACTTCTGCAGTTGCAGCTTCAGTTTTAGCAGCTTCCTTTAAACTAGGGCAGTCAATATCTTGCAAACCGTCCATCGGATTGACTTAATTCCACCACCAAAAGTTGTGGCTTTTAGAGGAGGTTTAGATGAACCTACAACATAGTTCAGATGAGGAGATATTCTAGTCCACGCAGGTCAATCTTTACTTCTGCAGTTGCAGCTTCAGTTTCAACAGCTTCCGGCTTCACATGTGTGAGAGAGAGACCCTTTTCTACACAGTAGAGAAGAGACTCTTTTCTGTGCAGTAGATAGAGAGAGATGTGATGGGATGAGTGTGTCCAAATGAGGAAAGGTCCTCCTATATTTTTATACAATGTTGGTGTTTGAGTAGATGCGAATGTTGGGCTTCTGAGCATACATGAGTTGTAGGTCGGCTTGATAATAATTCTATAATCAAAATAAATTCATATCTCCATGAATATTTATCGAAATCGGATGATATTTATGTCAATCCTACACCTCTCGATGAGAGGAATCTAATAAAAATATTATTAGCCATGAATAAGATGATCCACATGAAGTTTTGCCCTAGTTGCCAATTTTAACAATTCTAAAAAGAGAAAATTTTAAGAGATGGGGAGAATCATTGACTTCTTAAAAGTTTCTGGACAAAAATTATAGAGTTAAAGGTGCTTATCTACAGAGAGTATTTTCTGTGTTAAAGATACTTTTCTTGACTGATAATAGAACAAAGGTCTCTTTATAAAGTTGGGGTTTCACAAAGGAAAATGATTTTGATGGAAAACAAACAAATTTCAGAGAAATAGAAATTAACTTATTTTTCAAATGTCATAATTATCTTCTTAACAATCTCTACTTATACAAGCGAGAAATCAAAATATAAAAGAGATTTTTTATTGAAAGGGAAAAGTAAATACTATTTAACTTTTATTTTTTCTAGGAAAAGTAAAGGCAATAATGTACAAGGGATAGAAGAGGTTATCTTCTATGAAAAATATTTCTTCAAACTCTGCCCATTGATAGGCAGAGAATCTCTCTTGCCTGATAAATCTTGCAATAGAAATGTTGATGGGCCGATTTGTTTCGCAATCTAAAATGGGTCAAGTCACATTCTTTGGAATTTGGTATGCTTACCTTTTTCCTCGTGTGATATATGCCACTTCAATACAAGGTCTCCAAGTTGAAAAGATTTAGGACTTGCATAATTTCCATCAAATGAAGATTTGACCAAATTTTAATGATGTGCATGTATGATCGTGGCTTTATCTCTTTCTTCTTCGAGTTTGAGGATTTACGGTTGCCTTAATTGCATAGAAGAGGAAGGATTTTCTTCAATAAATTGAACTGGGCTAGAGAGGGAATAGCTACATTTGTAGGAAGAAAAACTTCTTTTCCATAGACCAAATTAAAAAGAAAAGTGCCTATTGAGGCCTTTTGTGTTATTCGATCTCCCCATAGATCAAATGTTAAATATTTATGCTAGTTTTTCTGACTTTGATCAATAGTTCGTTTGATGATCCTTATGATATTTTTACTTGTAGATTTGGCCAAAATATTTCCCTGGGATAATAATTAGCAAAATATTTAAGTTTGAAACCTCTTTTAAGAGCAAATTCTGTCATAGCATTGCCTATGAAATATGATGCATTATTAAACATGAGGGCAATTTGTAGGCCAAATATGTTAATAATAAATTGATTAATAAATTCAATGATGTTTTCAGAATTGGCTACCTTGAGTGGAATTGCTTCCACCCACTTAATGAAGTAATTAGTTGCTGTAAGGATATATCTATGTTGCTTTGAAGAGTGAGGAATGATCTCACCTATTATGTCCAGTCCCCGTTGCTCAAATGGTTGTTCAATATTGACTAACAGTAATGGTAATGCGGGTTTCCTTTGTCTTCCTGCAGTTGTTTGGCAAATTTTTCATTTCCTTAAATATTTGTGTGCATATTTGAATAATGTTAGCCAATAATAGCCATCATATAGGATTTTATGCACTGTTGTGTCTCCTCCAAAATATCCATCAGCTGGTCCATCATGGAGTTTCTGCAAAACCTTTTCTGCCTCAGATTTTTCAAGGCACATAAGTAGAACATAATCATAATTCTTCCTAAACAAAACATCATTGATGATCTCATATTGCTTGGCTTTTAATCTCAAAGCTATTTTTCTTTTGTAGCTGAGATGCATAGGAGTGTATCTATTTTTCAAATAAAATATGATATCAACATATTTAGATTCAATATCGTTGAGGCTTACCTCACATATTTGTATATCATGACCTGAATCTTCTGATGCTGGTACGTTGGATGCTCCAGCTAACATTCTGCAAAAACCTTGACCTCTAACAATTTTAGCTGGTCTAATCTCAATGTCATGCTCTTGCAGCGTTGTTACCCAATTTTCTCTTTTCTCACCTAATTCTCTTTGCATTAGTAAATTTCTCACTGATGAGAATGGAACTATTACCGTAGTGTGAGTTTTGAGAAGAAAGGGTTTGAAATTTTTTATTGATTTGAAAAAAAAAAAAAAAACATTTTTCAACATATGAATAATTTAATTCAGCACCCTACAAATTGGAGCTAAAGAAAGAAATTGGTGCTTCAACTTTCCCATCATTGACCTATGTCAATATAGCTACATATGATGTCTCGAAAGCAAAGGAATATAAAATAAAATTATTAGAAAAATTTGGAGTTGCTAAATATGGATAATTTATAATTGCTTGTTTGATAAAATTAAAAGCTTCATGCTCAGTATGTCCCCATTTAAATATATATTTTCACTTGATCATAAATTGGAGGGGTAAAACAATTTGTTAAAAGTCACGAAGAAATCTCTTGACAAAATTTATTTGACCTAGGAAGGATTGCAAGAATTTTTTGTTATGAGGAGAAGAGATTTCAGACATTTCTCTTATCCTATTAGTATCTATGTGAATGCCATCTTTAGATACTGTAAATCCAAGAAGCTTACCTTCACTTAAAGAAAATAAATATTTCTTTGGATTTAGAGAAATTCCATATTTCTGACAACATTCAAAGATTTTTTTTAATTCCTTTAAATGATTACTACACTTTTTTGAATAAATAGTTATATCATCTAATAATTACTTGTTTTATTTACCAAACTTTTGAAAGCTATATCCATGGCTCTCTGAAATGTTGCACCAACATTTATTAATCCAAATGGCTTCTTTTGGTAAGCGTATCTTCCCCATTTGGTTCTAAATGTGGTCTTTAGTTAATCATTTGGATGTATGCGAAACTGATTATAACCTGAAAATCCATCCAGAAAAGACATTAACTCTGAGCCTGCAACTGATTGCAGCATCTATTCCATAGGAAGCAATGAACAATGTAAACTTTGAAACGGGAACTATAAACTCAAAATGGGAACTATAAACTCAAAATGGGAACTCTGGCCCAAAAACCCCAAAAAAACATCAAAAACAGTGCTAAAAACGAAAAGTGTGTATACTGGAACGATGTTTTTTTTTTAGGTGCCAATTTTGAACGTGTTTTAAAAATGGCGATGACTACGAAATTTACTACAAAATTTTCATGCAAAATACAGCTTCAAAATGAAGGTGATGCTACTGGAATAACGTTTTTTTTTTTTAGGGTCAATTTTCAAACTTTTTAAAAAATGCTAATAAAACCAATTTTTTATGTCTCAAACAAAGTTAATTTTTAAGGAAAAAACACATTAATGTTTCTGGTAGAATATCATTTTTCTTTCCTAAGTATAAATTTAACATTTTTTCAACCACACCATGCTAGATACAAAAGAAATTGAAATTTTTTCAACTATAAAATTAAAAAACCATGACATTATGAACAAAGTATATCACTCAATGAAATCAAAAGTCTTTATTTGTATACTGAATAAAACAGACATTATATCTCTAATTTGATATTGCATTGTAGATATTTAAACAATAAAATTTATCATACTTAAGACATAATCCAACAACATAAAAATGCTTCATAACTTCTCATTTAACAACATATGGAAAACATTATTTTTATTTGAAGATATGATGCATACATCAGTTATATAATCTGTCTTAAACAATTATTCAAAATCACTCATATTTTCTTGCACACCATCAGAATTCACATCTTCAGATGAGTGACTAGATGTTGACGAAGATGTTCCATATTCTTCTCTTTCATCAACTAGTGCCCCATCTGAGTCCACATGCATACCCAACATTCCAGGTTTCTAAATTCTTCTAGATCTACGACTGGTTTCAGCAGACTTCCATGTCAACACTGTTCCTTCTGGTAACAACCTTTTAAGAATATCTATCGTCTTGAAGCGAAGAGTTCCTCTATTTGTTAAATTGAAGTCATAAACAAGTATGTCAACATCCTCCAATTGTAATATGTCTGTGCGGCGGCGATTTATGTTTGTACCCTTTCTTTTTCTTTTTCTGAAATTTTTTTTGTCAACTACCATCTTTGGCTTATACACACCATTGAATGGGTGTGTATTTGTGGCATACCAATGTACTTCAACACCTATAACATCTTCATTTTCTGTAAAGACTTTTATAACTTTAGCAACCCAAAATGGATAGCCATTGGGATATCCATCTGCTAGCACTACAACCATGCAACCCTCCTTAATATCTTGTATTGAACCCTTATAAAGGTCTTCCATGGCTTCACGTTGTGCACGAGATCTTCTGGAACCAATATACATCTCTCTTTCCGTTACCTGTGAATAATTAATAATACCTTGACTTTGTTGCTATTCAACAATGTTTACTTCCTCATGTTCATTCGACACATTTTGTGGCCAAATAAATGGATTTTTCAAAGGTATATCTTCATTTGTTGTTGTTGAAATGATATCATTTTGTTTATTGAAAAATGACTCCCACCAAACTGTGTTAGGCCCCTATACTACTAGTGTAACCCCTTATTGTTATTAGTACAACCCCCTTATTATATTGATGTACCCATGTAGTGCCCATATTGTTACTATTGTGCCCCATAGAAGCCCACTATTGTTATTATTGTGCCCTTACATTATTATTGTTATGTAGGCTTTGATTATGTTATGACCCCTTAAACTCCTACATATAGAAAGGAGGTATTTCATTTGTATCATCCAAGAATTGTTCATTTATGTAATGTAAAGGAGGTTGCCCCCTCGAAGAGGCTGAATTCTAAGGCATTGATCTATCTTTTCTATCTTTTCTTGAACTGGTTCCATAACATTTGGTATCAGAGCTTTGGATTCTAGGGTTGCGCTGCTCCAAACAGGTCATCGTCGCATTTTCACTATAACTTTTTTCTGTGACGTTTCAGAAGTCGAAAACAAAACCCATTTGAGAAGAAATCACGCTGAACCTTGGGTCCGAATTTCAGAGCTTTTCGCGTGATATTTGCGGAGATATGATCTGAGGAAGTTGGTCTTTTTGCAGACTCCTGAATTACATTCAAAACAGGTGACCTGGGGAAAAGCATCATAACTTTCTCTCTGAGCATCGGATTGAAATTTTGTAAGAAGGTACAGAAAGAGGACGGACTGTAGTTTCTTGTGTGCATTTGGCAGATCCAAAGGTCGAAACAGTGACTCGTGGCACATCGTACAAGTTCGCTCTACTGAACTAGTCTATAAGCAAGTCACTGTGGGAGATATCACATAACTCTTCCTTTGAGAATCCAATTTGGGTCAGACTTGTGGCATTAGAAAGAGGACACAGAGGGCTACTATAGGTCACAATTTCAGAACTTAAAGATCTAAAAGTAAAGAGTTGCAGTCATTTCAAGGTCGTGCTCCTAAAATCAAGAAAAAGCAAGATGAGGAAGTTTGATGGCAAGGATCCGGTAAATTGGATACGTTAGATGGAGCAATATTTTGATCTACATGGTGTAACACTGTTACAAATGGTATGTATTGCATCTTCATATTTAGAAACGGATCAATTTTTATGGTATAAAGGGCTTTGTTCTCGTAAAAAACGTGTTACGTGGTCAATTTTCACGGAGGAAATGATAGCACATTATGAGGATACACTGAGCAACACCTTCTTTAGAGCAACACCAGAACAATTGGAAATAGTAAAAGGGATTTGCTACATATTAGAAAGTAAAACTATGGCAACAAGGAAGTCTACGCCTCACAACTATAAAGATGGAAGTGTTGTTTCTCCTAGCCTTCCACAACCTACAAGGGTTACACCACAACAATTGGAAGAAAAAAGAGAAAAAGGGCTTTGTTACAATTGTGATAGAAAATGCACTAAAGGTCATAAGTGTGTTGAGAAGAAATTATTTTACATAGAGTATGAAGAGGAGGAAAAAAAGGATCAAGAAACATCGAAAGAAGAGGATATACGCCAGGATCCAACCCCAAAGATAGAGAAACAAAAGTCCCAAGATCAAGATGATTCCCTTCGATATGGGCCAGGGCAGAGCTATGCAGGGAAACATGGAAGGGAAATTAACAGTTCTAGATCAGAAGGACGTTGGAGCACTGGTAATGGTGGATGGAAAGAAGTCAACCATGGTGCTGGTAGGGACTATAGGCTAGAATCAAGGCACAATGTCTTAGAAGAGTCACTTCTTTGGCCACAATATGAAGACCATGACACAGATAATAGGGTGGAAGCCACTCCTAGAGGAGCTGTGGACCGGTCTACTATTACATTGGCTCCCAAATTGATGATTCCACAACCAGACTTAAAACCATTTGCTAAGAAGTCTGGGAGAATGGATCCTATTTTACCTGTTTCCAAATGGGCTCGAGAGGATGATGGAAGTGATGCTGAAGACAAGCAGGATCCTCGAGGTCTTGGTTTGAGTTATTCTTCCTCAAGTGAGGATAGTCTTTCTGGCAAGGGAAAAGGTGAAGAACAAGAAATGGCTGTGGAGAATAGCTTTCCTGCAGTGATCGATACTGGAATGAATGAAGAATACAGGCAAAAGTTACGGAGATTGGAAGTTGCAGTAATGGAGTATCGTGAGTCTCTTGAAGAATGTGGTAAAAACAATTCAGATGAAATTGAAAGGAAAGTATCTGATCACAGAAGCAAACTGAAAGCTGAATTTGGTTTAATGGATGAAGCAGCTGACAATGACAAAAATAATAGTCGCATCTCAGAGAGCAGCTCCCCTGATCGCAAGGAACGGTGGGACGGGCATAGGCATTCATCTTCAAAGAAGCATAGTCACATCCACAGCTGCAGCAGGAGCCCTCATAAATCCAGTAGAGACAGGGAGAGAGAGAGGGACAAGGATGGTGAGAGAGATCGAGATCGTGTTCATCACCGGCATAGAGATCGTGACAGAGACAGGAATCATGACATTCAAACAATATTGTTAGAAATTAAAGAGGAAGGAAAAATCATATTGGAACCTACAGCAGTCACAGAAACAAGAACCCGACAGCTACGAAATCGATCAATTTCAAAGTATATCATCAAGTGGAAGAACTTACCCGCTGAAGATTCCACATGGGAGGAAAAGAATTTTATACAAA
>APFE030495691.1:0-138605 GCA_000404065.3 Pinus taeda | reverse complement strand
CAGAGGGGAAGCTTCTAGAAGATTCCATGATCTTCCACCTCGCATTTTGTCCCTACCATTTGTCCATTCCTGACCATCACACCCTACAGAGGAGCAATTCAGTATGCATCGCGGCTTGTACACTAGGAAGGTGATATGCATCGCACCCTCTGCACTGAGCTTTCAATATGGTCTAATTTTGACCATATGAGCAGTTTTCAGTGGAGAACTTCTGGGAGATGATGTAATCAGCTAACCTTGTTCCTTTAGGAAGTGAAGCAACACTTTTAGGGACTTAGGAGCCCTCAGTTTATGGACATTTATGATTGGGGTTGAAGTGCCCAAAAATGTCTATAACAAGACCAACCATTATTTCTGTTAGACTTATGGAATACTAAATGTGTCATTCCTAAGGAAACCATAGTTCACTTTATGAATGGTCCCATTGAAACATATGTGTATTTATCTTGGTAGTTTGGTAGTAAAATTTGCTTTGACTGCCATCTATAATTTGATCTAAGCATACTCCTCTAATCATTAGAAAAATGATTATTACAATTAAAAAATGAAAGGAAAAAACCTTTTCCTCACCCAGTGATAATACTTCCATAGTCAATGGAGTTTCCAAAGCCCAACAACTTTTTGGAACAATATTTCTGAAGCCATAATATTCTCATACCAATGAAATGTAGTTACACTCAATTTTTCAAGCGATTAGCTCCGAGGGTTGAACCTGGGTCTCTATTATCATTTTTTCACATACCTTCCTATCAAAATAAATAAATATATATATATATAAACTCAGTATTACATGATTAGTGTTGAATTGACGTTAATGTTTTCTTATCTTTATGTATTCTCCATATCTCTTTGTTATAAATGTGGCATTGTTATAGAGATTTATAAGGGAATATCACACTCTCATAATAAAATGGACACCCATGTATATCATTCTAAACTATAGATTGCATTAATATACCTTATATATATGATCTCAATAAAAAAAAAATTGTTAGTTCGTTGGCGTGAATATACCTTACTATCACCTGCGCTTCATAATGGATAAATTATCATATTATTTAGTTTGAAATGCGTGAAAGACATATGCATGTTTCCATCGTTCTTTCGTAAGGATTATTTGGCAACTATACCTTAGTGGTATTATTCCTCTGGTAATACAATTTCAATGCACCTTTTACTTAAGATTACCCTACATCTACTACTTACATGTTTCGGATTCCACTATAATTAACAATATTTCACATAGATTTTATCATGGAGACATGATCAATGTGACCACCTTAACTGATCCAAGGTATTGGCGGTGAATTTGAGTTGACCGTGGAATATTAACACTATTGCATCACAAATTATTTTGTTGGCACACTAGTTTATACCTTTCTAATATCGAGGCATGTGTTTAATGGTCATTGAAGTCCCCTGATCTGTGTGAATTGATGGTCTTTCGCCATGTTAACTAGGCCATGTGACAATCCCATGGCTCTTCAATATCATCCTAATCGACGGCCCTGATGTATGTTCTCTTGAATGACCCTTGGAGGTTTGTCAAACCCTAACACTCACTTTTACATGACAAGTTTTCCCATTTGGGTTTTCCCTCTTGGTTTCACCATAGATGTGTTAAGTATGTTGACTAGTGCTGATCGTGACTAGGTGACCATCTATTAGAACTCCTTCATTATCGAGGTGCCCTTCGGCATGTTTTCATTAGAACTCTTTCATTATCGAGGTGCCCTTCGGCATGTTTTCATGAGGTAATTTCTATTGGAATGACTATTTATACTTTTGTTTCATTTTATCGACCTAGGTTAATTATTTTCCTATTTTTTTCTGGCTACGTCGGCAAGCACATGACATACTTACACCCCTCTTATTGTTATGGGTTTTCTTGTGCCTTGATTCTTGTTCCGTGTGTCAATCAATTTCTAGAAAATGTGGAGATTCTATGGCATCGTGATATCATTCAAGGTTCTTTTGTGTTATTTGGTAAAGAAAAGAAAAGTTCTGAGTGACCCACAATACCTAGAGTTGGTGGCCATAACCGGGTAAGGATTTTAGTTATTTTCTTTTATAGTGTCATCTCCCCATATAAGAGAAGTTAAGTTTTAATTTCATTACATATTTTGCATCAAAATTTGTAGATTCAAATTTATATGGCCACTTCCCTTTTCCATTAACTGCAACTACCTAACTTACTATTTCATCTTTTTCTTTCAATGTTTGTGGTTGTCTACATTTTTCATAGGTTTAAAGAATTTTATTTCTTTGATTAGAGTTTTTCATTGATTACCCATGGTTTGAACAAATTGGATTGACCCTAGAAACCACCTTTGTGCTTGATTTATTTGAAAGGGTGATTATGAGGAGGCGTGCCCAAAAGTGCACCTCTTCTTCTATGGTGCATCCAACATGAACATGTAAGCATTTGATTACACCCTAGTTTTTTTTTTCATTTCCCATCCTAAATTTTCTCTACAAAATTAGAAATTTGTTTATGAGTTGCTAATGTTCAAACTCCCTTTTTTGTTTTAGGTGTGTACTCCCCTTTACAATGGTGTCCACTATGTTCAGGGAAGATGACACCACTAGCATTAACATACAATATTTTGGCTCCCAGGTTTCTTCCCCTACCTTCAATAAGGCTCAAAACGTTACAACTCACCATGAACTTTCTATTCAATGGTATTAAAGTATGCACCCCTATGATGCATGCCTTTTAAAATAAGTATTCATATGAGAATTTACTAAGTTATCAATGTTCTAGCATTTTGTCGCTCTCTATCCAGTGTTAACTACACCATCATAGTTATCGTTTTTTCTTAGATATGTTTTCAGGCTCAAATGAAGCATCCCTCATAACCATGGGCACAATCTTGTTTACTGTGTTATCGAGTATGGTTCCCATGACACGACTCTTGTGTAATCAAGGATAAGAACACTTTGTTCCTTTAGTATTAGTAAAATATGATTTGTATTAATTAACCATATTTTGATTATAGCATATTCCAGGCATATTTCAAATGTAATTCTATCCTCTGAAGATTTACCTACATATTTATCTAAATAATTTGTTCAATTCTATTTTTTGTGTTAGGTATATTAAATTAATATTCTGGTTGTAACAACCTTGTTGAAAAGTTCATGTAATAAAATTTAATAAAGGAAAAATAAGACAACGGTTAAGGGACACTTATTCCAAGTTGAATGTTGGGCAATGACATCCTAATGGGCATCACTGGATGTGTTTTTGGGTAAGGAAATTGGAAGAGGCTAAGGCTAAGGCTAAGGCAAGGGAATTAAAAGGCAAAAGGCACTTTTGGAACATTTATTTATGAAAATAAAGGAAATTAGGAGAAAATCAATGTGAAAGGTCACAAGCTTCATGTGAGGAGGAAAACGAAGGAAAATAATAGAAAATGAAGAAAATAGAGGTCTCATTAATAAAAATGCTTCTGAGGATCAGTTGGTAACCTTTTGTGAGTTCAATATTTTTAGCTCTCTCATTATTCTCTCTCTCACTCTTGGTCACATAGAATTTTCCTGGAGCACTCTAGCTTTCGATCAAGGAAGAAAAAGAAACCAAAGGGAAAGGAAGGAAAGCAAGGATCAAGGAAGGAAGAGTAGGATCATGTAGCTTTAGCAGGAATACTTGTAAGTAACACATTACATGTGTGATTTCCTCGTTACTTTTGACATGCCTAGCTTTGCATCTTGGTTTATGGTTCTCTTGCTATCGGTGGCATGGTTTTTTCAAGTTATGATAATAGTTTTCAGCCATCGTATGTTGGGATGTTTATCTCGATTTTGGGCTTTGGTTTTCTAGATGGATTTTGGAATCCGAGGGGGAAGTGGTCTCAACATTCATTCCCAAAGTCCTAGGAATCCCTTAACCCGTTTCATGGGATAGATGGTAAAGCCTGAGGGAGAAGTCTCAGTTTATGGCCTCATGATCTAGGTTTTGGTGAGCATCAGTATTGAAGTAATAATGTTGCAACTCCTGGGCTACCTACTTTACTCTTATTTACCTGGTAGTTCGTAACAAACTTGGAAGAAACAATGATGTATCCACAAGTACTAGTTCTTACTGCAGGCTATCACTTGGTCAGTTGGCGGAAGATCACTAGGAGCTCAAGCCAACATCTATGGATTCCAGAAAACGCTTTATGTGTGATGAAAGAAAGGAATGCTTACTCTATAGAGGCTACTCTAATTGCAGAAAGGAAAAAGACTGAAATGTAAAGTAAACCTAGCAAACCACACTTCACCAACTACTCCTACTTTTGCAGAAAGCACAATGAAAACCATGAAATTAATGCCATTACCTACTCAAGGAAGTAAACAACATCTACTCAATCTATTTCTAGAAGTAAATGAGCAAAAAATATTTTTGGATTTTTATGCATTTTTATGTGAAATTGACATGCATGTATTTTATTGTGTGTGAAGGTGGAAGTGAATAGGTGGTGTTAAAGGCTTACTTTGGGGTTTGAGGAGATGTAGGATGGTGTAGATGGGTCCTAGTAGGTCTCAGGTGGCCTTTTGGAGGCTTTTCCCACACCCTGCCTTCAAAAGAAAGCCAACAGGAAAATCTACAGGAGGACACAAGGGATCTACAAGAGGTCTACAGGAGAATTCCAAGAGTAGTTTTGAAGGCTCTAAGGGTGTGACAGTGGGTGGAAAGGGTAGATGAATGCTGGAATGATGTGTTAGGGCACCTACGGTTTACCAAGAATCGCTAGGAGACGGAAAGATGGTCGGGAGAGAGGAAGAAATCCTATGGAAAAACATAGAAAACTAAGGCAAATTTGAGGTGAACTTTGGGTGACCTGTAGGGCATAGACCAGGGAGAAAATGTGATGGTTGATAGGCTGTCCTTCTGTGAGAAGAAATCTAGTGCAAAATAAATAATATTCAAATAATGAAATCAAGCATGCAAGGAAATTAAGTACATCAAGAAAATAGAATTTTGCATCAAGCTAATCTACATTATGAGCTATGGAAAGAAATGCTGAAAATGTTATAACGAGAGAAAGCATGGAAGAAGACTTATTGTAAAGACAAAGATGATCTCGGTGAAAGAAAATCCTATAGAGAAGGAAAATCTGTGTTTTTGTGGCAGCAAGAGGGTCTTGGCCTCAGTTCATGGTCCCAAAGGGAAGAAAGGAGGCCAAGGCACCATTTCTGGCCTTTTGTATTTTATTTCTATCACTGTTTACCCTGCTATAGAAAACACAAATGGAAACAACCTTCTAAATCACCAAAAGCAACCTATTCTTAACCAAGAAAGAAATTCATCTAACAACAACTAATCCATAAACTGAAACAAAGCATATAAATACAAAAATAGGAGCTTGACTACTTGGATTGGGCCCTAGCCCAAGAGCTTCAGCCCTCTAAGGTAACTTAGTGCTAGCTCAAGAAGAATCTCATCTTTATTATCAAAATAGTAATAGGATTACATGAAATTGTCACCAAAAGTAAGCTCAAAGTTGAGCAGAGAAAAACTGGACGAAAAATTCAACAAAAATCTAGCCCTAGTGAGGCCCTATGCCTCTCTATTTATACAACTAAAGCTCCCAATAGCTTCCTTAAAATCAGGGAGGCTTGGCTCCAAAAACTCGAGATAAACATAAGTTATCCTCCACTTGCTCGGCTGCCTCCTAGTGCATTGATTTGGTTGTTTGTGGTTTGAGCTGCATGAAGGAGAATTCAAGGTGGGGAGTAATAAATGAGGGGGATTCCATCCTATAAATCCTCTCCTTTGTCCACTTTGAATTATTGCTGCCAATTTTCCATTAAATCTTTGACTTTGTCTTCAAAATTCAACAAAAATTTGCATTAAACACATATTAGACCTCATGGCATCATAACTAACCCAGCTCACTCCATAAGCATAAATATAATAAAAAACATGCAATAAGCTAAGAGAATGATTGACTTAACTATGTTAGGAGGCAAAATGAGCCCATATAATTACCCATATATGGGGCTCATTATCACCCCCTACTGAAGGTGTTGCTCATCCTTTGAGCAACTTAGTCCATATCCTCATCTTTGATGGCCCCGGTGGCCTCCCTAACATCCCATGATTCTAATGTGATCACCTCTTCTTTTTCATGGAATCCTTCCTTTCTGTCTATCTCTTCCCACTATTATTGCTCTTCTTCCTCTTTTCTGCCTTCTAGCATGCCTAACAGCAATGGGGGACTCAATTTGAGGCCAATCCAATTGACCTTCAAACTCTGCATGGAGTGCTTGTATAGTGGAACTCTCCTTAATTCCTCTTTCATCCTTGTTGGGGAGTGGTACTCCCTGATTTGAAAACTATGTGGTAGGGTGTTCCACCTCCTCATACAAGCATGAACACATTCATCCCCAAGTAACCTTTCCATATCCTCAAAATGTTCAATGGCTTGAGCCTAATCATTGATATATTTAGGGGCAGTTTGGGGATTATTTGCAAGCAGGTTATGTGTGCTTACGAGTGCCATGGGATCTGATGGCTTAGCTCTAATCATTAAGGGCTCATTCTACTCCTTTATCATCAACTTTCTTATTTTTTTTTGCCCTTAACTCTTCATGATTCATCCGTGAGGCCATGGCCATTAGTTGCAGGTCCCCTAGCTTAGCATTGGGGTCCCACACATTCATGTTTGTGAGGGCCATGTCATGTAGATAGAATTCTATTGTTTTTGCCTTGTCTTTTGATGAGCTTTGGTCACACAGGTCCATAAATTGTCTGTAATCTTGAAAAGGCATTGTGCCTCTCTGTGCCAAATTATTTATCTGAAACTGTAGGCATTAGTCCTTGAGGTATAATCCATAGGAATTTGCTTGTGCTATACATTGTAGTGCATCCATGGACCAGCTGGCCATGCATGCCAATTGTGTTTCTTTTTCTTGTAGTTGTCTTCTTAGCAATTCATTTTCTGTTTCAAGGTGAGTTCTTGTGATTGCTTCTCTATGTTTGACAACACTTAATTCTCTGCCCATTTCTCTGAGTTGATTCCCCATATGGACAATATCCTCAACTCCCTTGGATTTGGCTATTTTCATCCACCTATGGGTCCTTATTCTTTCCTTCTCCAACTGAAAGAATAGTCAAATTACAATTTTTTGTGAAATGATTCTTCTCCCCTCAAGGAGATTGTAGTAAGAACCAAGACTAGGCTAGGGGTCAGGTTCTTGTGCCTCTGTTGCTTCCTCCTTCCCCTGTGGCTACCCTTCTATCTTTTTTTCAATTTTTTGATCTCCTGTAGTCTTGACAGGGTCTCCTGTAGAACAGTTTGTGCCTCTTGTAGAATTGTTTTTGAGTTCTGTAGTTCTACTTTTTCCTCCCATGTGGGAGATCTAGGAGTCCCACTTTCTTAAGTGATAGGTGCCTTAGAAGGGGATTCCTTTCCTTGAGAAAAGGGTGAATCTTCAATAACAATAGGCACTTTACAAGAAGGCTGGGGTTTCCTTGTTTTGATCCTTGTGCTCTTCCTAGCCGTAAAATACATTGAGGTCTACCTCTTCCTCTTTTGTTTTGGTTTAAATGGGGTGCTGAGGGAAATTGGAGCAGTTGATGCCTCTCTTTCTAGGGTCTCAAGTGACACTTCTACCTTTTCCGCCCCTCTTTCTGCTCCTTCTATCTTTTTCTTCGTCTCTATTTATTTTGCTTCTTCCTGCTCTGTCTTGGTTTCTTCCTAATTCCCCTCTTGTTCCTCAGTTTCTTCCCCTTCTCCCCCTTGATGCTCTTCCTCCTCGCTATCAAAAGGACCAATATCATAGGTGTAGGCCTTTATGTCATCTTCTGCTATCATGTTTCAGAAAATTTCGCATGCTATGGGGATTTTGAATGTATGGAGGGCTCCTTCCACTAAAATGTTAATTAACCCATGATGAGCCAGCTGATCCGGACTCCCTGTCTTGAACTTAATGATGGAGTCTATGAGGGACTATAGGAGGAAATAGGGGATGCTAAGTTTCTGGGGTGTTAGAGTGTCCATGCCATATCTCAGCTCATGAAGGATTCTAAAATGGTAGCCATAGAATATGCTATACCTCCTTCTAATTCCATTTTTATCTTCTATAGGATGTTCATTGTTTTGGAAGAAATTTTTCTTGGCATCCTGTCCAATTGGTTTTTCATCTTTTCTCCAAGGAAATCCAAGAGGAAGGGTAGTAACCCTTATGATAAATTCTAGGGTTATTTCCATGGAAAGACCTATAAGAGCGATAGTGGCATGGGTTCTTGAGTGAGGGACTAAAGAAAGGGCAAATTCCTGAGCAACTTCCTCATCAAACCCTCGGAATTTCTCAAAAAATGTCATCCAATTTGTCCTAGTGAATATGGCTACTACTTGAGGATGTTCATGGAGCCTAGTTGAGTTAGTGGGCTCCTTCATTATGAATCCTCCTGTCATTGTGCATATACACTTTTGAACACCAAATGTAGAGATGGAGATAATAATTTTGAAAAAAACTGGAAAAAAAAAGGAAAACTGTGTTTTTGTTTTGAGAAAACAGGCAGAATTTTTTTATGTAATTCCTCTTCTTCTATGGACTCAATTACTCCTTAAAATGATATCATTTCTTGCACATATTGATAATCAAGGAGGGTATGCATGGAGCCTACCTCCTCAATCCAGAAATTGACCAAAAAACTCGTGTTTTCTTCTTAAAAACAACTCACTGTCCCTCCGGTAGAACTGCATGTAGGTGCTCTTGTAAAACCTGTAAGTGCTCCTATAGAACGTCGATAGTAGGAGGATGGATGAGAGTGATGGAGAACGATGGTTTCGAGGTTGTAGGGTGACAAGGAGCTTGCTGTAACTAAGTGGATGAGGATAGAATGAGAGAAAATGTGGTGAGAGTCTTTCGAGGAGGAGTACTTATTCCTTCTTGTAGATATTTCTGGTGATGGGGTGTGCTGGAAAAATGATACGTTGGCCATATTTGGACCATTGGTCCCCACCTAACTTTTCATCATGGTTTCTCCCCGCAATCACCTCTCATCATTGCATCGGAGTTTGAAAACTCTCCACTACCTATCCTTGGGATCTTTCTCTGAGTTGACTATGCGCACGTGTTGTGACATCTTCGGATGAGTGAAGTCAACTAATTGAAGGTGGCCAAGTTAACTGGCCACCTTTTCTTGTTCAACCCCAACCATCTCATTCATTTATTCATATATTTCAATTACACAAATGCAACAGAGGAGCGGCTTAGTCACTTACATGTTAGTCGAATGTATGTGCTATGAGGTATTTTGTCTCCTTTTACTACTGCATGGTTGTCTTTCCTTTGCTGCATACTCTCTGCTTTTTGATGTGTGGCTATTTGTATTGTGCAGGTATCCTCTAGCTGGATCTAAGCTTTAGATGTTTCCTTCAATCCCATGATTGCACTTCTTTTGCTGTTGTGGCTTGATTTTAATGGGATCAGCTACTACAGGAATTCCTATAGGAGCTCCTGTAGCTGCTTCTCCCTTGAAAATTTCAGTTTATTTCTATACTAGAAGCTATGAGGATGATGCCAAAGATTCTGATGGAGATGGAGAGGTGCCAGGGAAGCTCCATGTGGGATTTGAGGTGCTGCTTCCTTTATTTTTTTTTTTTTTCTAAAAACTAGTTTTCTGTGTTTTTCTGTGACAGGAAGGGAAAAAAATGATGATGATGATGTGATGTAGGTGTGGAATGGATGGAAAGGAGGGTTGATAGTTGTAGGAGGGTTTACATGTTCTTCATAAAGCTTCCTAGCCCCTAAAACCACTTTTTCGAACCATTTCTAGCTCTCTGTGATTCCTACAGGAGCCTCCTGTAGAAAACACAGGGCCTCTTATAGAACACAGTTTCTGGAAAAAACACAGTGGGGTGGAAGAAAGGTCAGAAATGATGGAGAAGAGTGTGGAGGAGGTGAAATAGGCTCTTTGGCATCTTCTCTTGTTCCCTTTGGTCCTCCTGTAACCTGCAACACCCATTAAAATTCAATTTTCCCTTCGTTTTGTTTTTAAACAACTAGGGCACCTCAATGAGGTTTTCACCCTAATTGCCTGGCCTGGGTGCCTCCAAGGGAGGATTTCACCCAGGGATATTTTTGGTTTTTCTTTTGGCATCACTGAGCCACCTCAGAAGAAGTTTTCAACTCAATGATGGGACTCAAGCACCTTGAGTCCTTATTTTTTATTTATATTTTATGTTTCTTCAGTGAGTGGGTGAAGTGGAGGCTAAGACATGCTCCACTACCATCACTGTCTTATTCATATCATAGAGCAGTGCCCAATCTCCCTCTTGTAATTGCTTCTCCTTGATATTTTTGTCATGCCAGATCTTCCTCTAAATCTAAACTACCTCTGTGTGGAGAAGGGCATGCAATCTCTGTTCATCTAATCCATTGAGCTAGAGTAGTCTTTCCTTCTATGCATGGTTGAGGTCCAGGTCTAGCTTAGCTGCCATCCTTAGTGTATTGAATTCAAATTTTATTGATAGCAAATTCTTCTTCCCATAGACCAGTTCATAGGGTGTGAACCATATGGTGGTCTTCCATGTTGTGTTGTAGGCCCAAGTGGCCACAACTAATCTGTCAACCTAATCTTTTATGTTGCTACTCACTACCTTGGTGATAATTCCTTCCAAAGCTCTCTTAGTGACTTCCACCTACCCATTGGATTTTTTATGGTAAGGGGTGGAAGTCTTGTGCTTGATTTTATGATGTGTGAGGAGGTCTTCAATCAAATTGGAAGTGAAGTGACTGCCTTGATCTGTGACCAATTCTCTTGGATACCCGAACTTATAGAATATGTTTTCTCTCAAAAACTCAAATAATTTTTCCTCTGTTGTTTCTTTGATTGTTTTTGTTTCTGCCCACTTTGTCAGGTAATCGATGCACACAATGATGTATTGCTTTTGTTTTGAAGGAGGGTTGATAGGACCGACAAGGTCCATGCCCCACTTCTCAAATGGCTCAAAGGTCACTTAAGGTTGTATGGGCATCTCATTCTTTGGAGTAGGTTTCCCCATCCTTTGACATCGATCACATTGGCTAGTGTATCTCCTCACATCTTGGTGAAGAGTGGGTCAATAGTAGCCTACTTGTAAGATTTTGAAGGAAGTCCTCTTTGCTACAAAATTACCTCCACACGACCCGTCATGATAGGTCAGGAGGATGTCAAAAAATTCCTCCTCCTTGACACATCTTCTCAAGATCTAATCTGGGCCATGTTTGAAGATATTACCCCCAATCCAAGTGAAAGGGGTGCTTTTCCTCACTATCCTTCTCTTCTCCTTTGAGGATAGGTGTGGTGGGAACTGTGCTGAAACCAAGTAGTTTGCTATATCAGCAAACCATGGAGAGAGTACTGAGATAGCAAACAAGTGTTCATTTGGCATTTGATCGTCCACCATTCCTTCTTCACCTGTAGGCAAATTTAATCTAGACAAAAAGTCAGCAACAACATTTTCTTTACCAGGGTTATCAACAATGGTTAAATCAAACTGTTGTAGTAAAAGCAACCATCTAATAATGTGGGCATTTACATCCGGTTTGTTCATTAAATATCTAATTGCAGCATGATCAGTGTGCACAAAGGTCTGATAGCTTGTGATATAATTCCTGAATTTGTTTAAAGAATGCACAACGGCTATGAGTTCCTTCTCGGTCATTGTATAGTTTAACTCTACCTTTGACAAATTTTTTCTTATAAAGTATATGGCATAAGGTAACTTTTCGTCAGTTTGTCCTAAGGCTGCTCCTATTGCTTTGTTTGAGGCATCTTTGTGAATGTGGAAAGGTAGGGCCTAGTTTGGGCCTCTCAAAATTGGGGCAGTCACAAGTTTACTCTTCAAGGTATCTAAGGCTTCTTGACAGTGTTCAGACCATTCAAATTCGAAATCTTTGCCTAACATACCAAATAATGGAGAGACTAGCTTACTGAAATCTTTAATGAATATTCAATAATACCCAGCTAAACCTAGGAAACTTCTGACATCTCTCACCATTTGAGGAGGTGGGACCCATTGGATGATGGCAATTTTGTTGGGGTCCACCTGTAATCCTTGTTGAGATATTGCATGACCTAGCACGGTCCCTTCAATCATCAAAAATTCACATTTTTCTAGACTGAGGGATAGGTTCATCTCAATACACTTGTCCAAAACTTTCCCTAGGTTAGATAAAGCTTCCTGAAAGTCAGAACCATAAGGAGTAAAATCACCCATATATATTTCCGCTGCATCATGAACCAATTCAGAAAATATACTCAATACCACTCTTTGGAAAGTGGCTGGAGCGTTGCACAAACCAAAAGGAAGGACACGGTATGCAAAGGTACCTGAAGGACAAGTGAAAGTGGTCTTATCTTGGTCTTCTAGGCTGATTTGAATCTGATTGTACCCGCTAAACCCATCTAGGAAGGAGAAAAACTTTTTCCCCTCCAGACCATCTAACACTTGATCTATGAAAGGTAGAGGAAAATGGTCCTTTTTAGTGGTTTTGTTCAATTCCTGATAGTCGACACAGATTCTCCACTTACCATTTTTCTTTGGCACTAGCACCAAAGGAGAGACCCATTCACTCTCAGAGATGGGGTAGATGAATCCTACATCAAGTAATTTTTGCAACTCTTCCTTAACAATGTCTTTAAGTGCTAGATTCATCCTCCTTTGAGGCTGGCTGATTGGTTTGCAATCTTCCTTAACGTATATATGATGAGTACATACTAAAGGGTGCACTCTGTTCATATCCTTATAACTCTAGGCAAAGGCATCTAAATGTTTTCTCAATAAGCTGCACAACTCCTTCTCTTGGGAAGGGGATAGGGATGGATTGATTTTCAAGGTTCTTCCTGGGCCGAACTCTATATTCTTAACATGGAGAGAGGTCGGGCGAGACACACAGAGATTAGTTAAGGGGTTGTATTTGGTTTCTTTCACTATGTCCTCTAATGGTAAGATAGTGGGGGGTGGATTCTGAATTACATTTTCAATGATATCATCATCATCTTGCAGTTTCCCCGCATGGCAGTTTCTAATGCACAAAGTGGTGCAAAATAGACTTAATCCTCATCCTCCTCCTCCAACTAGACAGGTAGATCATGTTCTAGCAAGGGTTGGGTAGGAGGGTATAGGATTAACTGTTTGGACATATGCCCATTCTTGATGGTCATGTTCCCAGCTCAACAACTGATGTAGGCATTGACAGTAGCCAACCAGGGTCTTCCCAGGATGAGAGGATACCCAGTGAGCTTTACCTTCGGCTGGAGAACTAAGAAATTGGCAAGGTACTACCAAGAATCGATGGAAACCATCACATCTTCCATAATCCCTTCGGGTGTCACAGTGGAGCAATCTGCAAGCTGTAGTATTGTTGTGGTCTTCCTCAATGAGCCATGGAGGTTAAGTTTGAGCATTATGTCCTTTGTCACCACATTAATGGCAGCTCCCAGATAAATCATGGTATGTGGGATTAGGGTGCCATTGATGTGGACATCAACTACAGGGCTTCCAGGATCCAGATATTTTGGACAAATTACCTATCCCAACATCAGGTCAGACAGTTGTCCTATGACATTGATGGTTGGGGCATCTCTTTTGCGACTTCCTTAATTCCTAAAGAACTTATATTTGATCAACCTATTGTATATAGGCACATATTTTATGGCTTGGAGAAGTGGTATCTTCACACATAACTATTTCAATTCTTCCAGAAGTTTAGTTTCTTTTGCGGTAGGTTGTGTTGTCCTAGATAGTCTCTCAGGAAAGGGTGGAATTGCTTTAGGTTCACTTTGCTCTTTATCATCCTCAACCTCCCTAGGTGGAGGCTGCCTATCTGGGAGAACCTTCCGAAATCACAGGTTAATCTCCTAAATCTCCACAACATACATTGGGCATGATGGTTCCCCACTATATACTTGTTGAGTCTGTTTGTTGTGCAGGTTTGGGTTCGACTAGGTAGGCATTTGGGGTTGCCTTGGTGGAGCAGGAGGCAATGGTTGTGGTTGAGAAAGTGGTGGAGGCAAAAGAGTGGGAGGAGAGTTGTACTAGGGCCTTGACACCTAATGAGATGTATTCCACTGATGTTGTGGCTGAGAATAGGATTGAAATGAATGAGCGGCTAGTTGGGCATGATATTGAGATGGAAAGGACCAAGGAGGAGACATGGAGCAGGAAGGATGAGCAGGGGGTCCCCAAGAATATATGGAAGTGACCAGGTTGGGGTTGTAGTATGCCTGAGATGTCCCTTGCATCCCCTGATGGTATGTTCTAGGCCTATGCAGTCTCCTTTGGTTTATGAAATAGAGTGGTTTAGTGGTTCCTTCGGCCCCCTGGTATATAGATTTAAGTTTAGGCAAGGAAGGGCACTTATATGTAGAATGATCTTCTTCACAGACTGAACAAATGTAGAAAACTAAGGCAGATTTGAGGTGAAGTTTGGGTGACTTGTAGGGCATAGATCAGGGAGAGAATGTGATGGTTGATAGGCTGACTTGCTGTGAGAAGAAATCTGCTACAGAAGAACTGACAGTCAAACAATGAAATCAAGCAAGCAAGGAAATTAAGTACATAAAAAAAGAGAATTTTGCATCAAGCTAATCTACATTATGAGCTATGGAAAGAAATGCTAAAAAATGCTATAATGAGAGAAATCATGGAAGAAGACTTATTGTAAAGATAGAAACAAGCTTGTTGAAAGATATCTAAAGCAATGAATTAACCTTCTAACAAACTGCAACACTAGAAATCCTATGGGGAAGGAGAATCTGTGTTTTGTGGCAGCAAGAGGGTCTTGGCCTCAGTTCATTGTCCCAAAGGGAGGTAAGGAAGCCAAGGCACTATTTCTAGCCTTTTGTATCTTCTTTCTATCACTGTTTACCCTGCTATAGAAAACACAAATGGAAACAACCTTCTAAATCACCAAAAGCAACCTATTCTTAACCAAGAAAGAAATTCATCTAACGTCAACTAATCCATAAACTAAAACAAAGCATATAAATACAAACAAGAGGAGCTTGACTACTTGGATTGGGCCCTAACGCAAGAGCTTTAGCCCTCTGAGGTAACTCAATGCTAGCTCAAGAAGAATCTCATCTTTATTATCAAAATAGTAATAGGATTACATGAAACTATCACCAAAAGTAAGCTCGAAGTTGAGCAGAGCAAAACTGCAACAAAAATTCAATAAAAACTTGACCCTAGTGAGGGCCTAGGCATCTCTACTTATATAACTAAATCTCCCAATAGCTCCCTTAAAATCAGGGAGGCTTGGCTCCCAAAACTCGAGATAAACATAAGTTATCCTCCACTTGCTCGGCTGCCTCCTAGTGCATTGATTTTGTTGTTTGTGCTTCGAGCTGCATGAAGGAGAATTTAAAGTGGGGAGTAATAAATGAGGGGGATTTTTTATCGGGAAATCTAGTGTCCACTCGAAGCTACTAGTCCCACTAGGATGGGTGGCTATCTTAGAAACAAACAAACTAAAACTACTTTCGCTTTCCTTTATGAAAAATAGATAAGAGGGGAACAAAGGACACCAACCTCAGTCTTGCGCTTGGTTCCTTGCTTGGTTCCTCTCCCTTTTGACAGATCTCTACCGCTCCTTCTTTGTTTATCCAACTTCAAAGAGCACCTATGGAATCAAAGAAACACAATACTATCGAAGAACAAAGATCTACAATCATAAACAATATAGGACCAGATATATATTGACCACACAAATGCATATATTATTTAACATATAAGAATGTGGAGGAAAACTTGAATAGATTTATTAATATCAAGAATAGAAAAGAGGATTACAACCAATTGTTCTAACCCAACATCATCCTCCCAGCATGAAAGCCCTTCTTCACCTCATGAAAAGCTTAGATCACCCAACACTATGATATTGCACTAGGAAACTAACAACACTTCCTTACAAGATACAAGTTTCCAGCCTCTGGATCTCTGTGATGAGGGATCCATATATAGATGATTGCAGGGGGTGAGTCAGCTTCTGGGATTTTGATTAGTGTCCTCTCTTTGATAGCTCTTGATTCCACTTGGAGATTGATGATCCCTTACTCATCCCTGGGCGACTTCAAAGAGGCAAGTGTCATAGGAGAAGTTTCTGGAAGATTCCATGATCATCCACATTGCAAACTATCTCTCACATTTGTCTACTCTCGCCCATCACACCCTACATAAGGGATTTCCAGTATGCATCATACTTTTTACTCTGGGTAGGTGAGATGCATCGTACACTCTGCACTAGGCAGTCTGTATGGTCCAATTTTGACCAGTTATGAGCAGTTGTCTGTGGAGAACTTCTGGGAGATGATGTAATAAGCTAACCTTGTGCCTTTAGGGTGTTAAGAAACACTCTTAGGGACTTAGAATCCCTTGGTTTATGGACATGTATGATTGGGGTTGGAGTGCCCAAAAATGTATATAACAGTTGCTTCCTAAAGCATGAGGTCATTAATATTTTGATGTCGGGTGAAATGCTTTATCATGAGGATCCGAAGTTTTTTCAAGATGGAAGGCAACCTAGAATAAGATACAATACAATACATTATCTTGATAATATTTTTCATGATCTAGCTGAGGCAGGCGTTCCCATGCTCAACTTTATAAATTCATTTCCATGTACATAGGACAGACAATCGTCTATGTAGCAGACTGATGATTCGGATAGAGTCATCGTCCTTTGATTCTAATGATCATCTGTTCGGCAATGATGTACATTTGATGTCTTTATTTTCCTAAATATATCGCAGCCTGGATGGATGAAACTAGAACCGGGGTCTTCAAAACTCGTCCAATCTTCGTCCGGAGTACAAGTCGATCCATGTGAAAAATGTTCTGGAGTCGAACATGGAAAGACATCGCCTAATTACCAACCAATGATGTAAGTCGTTAACGGGCGCGAAAGGAATCATCGATAATGATGATGACCCTCAAGGTACTACAGTACAATTCGCGTGGTGTGAAAATGGGACTTGGCGTCGAACACCACGCAAAATCTCTCGGTTGAAGGCCATTGATGTAAACCTATCGCCGAAAGTGAGAAACTTGCCATTGAGGCATGCAAGCTTCAAAGTACTGAAAGGGTTGTTCCTTGGTCGACTTCTTGGATAATGAGCTGATGTCAACAAGAAGTGAACCTGTCGCAGGAGGGCCTTAATGAATCCCACATCTACGACACGACAGAGCAATGATTTTTGAGGTGAAAATGATCTTGACAATACATGGGTTTAGGGTGGCGGTCATGAAAGAATGGAGCGTGAATGTATTGCAGCGGATGAGACACACGTGAATTCTCTGAGCAACTTCTCTTGAACATACCGGTGACACTGAAATGGATTTGTAGCATTAACCCAAAAGATGGATGGTACGATTGACCAATGGTGATACACCGGTGACGGAATAACCCTAACCTGACTCGGACTGAGTTGAAAGTGTCCTGTTTCAAGAGCAACTTGCTACCAATAAAGTTTCTTCAAGTTTCCTTCCCAATTTTCCCCAGTCATTGCTGACCAGTACCTCTTTATTTTTATCAAGCTTGAGGAGGATAACATATGCTTGTTCTATAATTCGCCCTTCGGAGGAACCCGTCGCTATGTTTTAACGAGCCTAGCGACAATGAAGATCGTTCTCGTTTATATGGACAAGTTTGTCGCTATTGATTTTAATGAGTTTAACGACAATGATAATTCGATACTTTATCAATTTTAGAGAGTCTAAAAAGGGAAGAAAAGGAAACTCCAATAATATTTTTTCATCATGTAATCCTTAAGTCCGAAAAAGTATAAAATAATACGAAAGGGATGAATTTTCGATAGTTTTAACGAGCCGAACAAGACAAGCGCTCGATCTTTTTGTGTAATAATCCCTCAAGTCCAAAAATATTAAAATCTAGAGGAGGGATAGCACTTCCGGTAGCTTTAATGAGTTGGAAAGGCCAATTTCTCTACAATATTTTCATATTTTATGAGTCAGATGAAAAGAGCTTAAAGGAGACTCGTTTTCTGAGGAACGAGTGATAATTTCGGGTAGCAACTGATTCCAGGTAACATTTGGAATTTTCCAATCACGACAGTGTCACAAGGATGGCTAACAACATCACTCGTAACAGATGTTCCTCAAAAGGGTAAACAATCAAACGGAGGTGTATGATCAGCTAAAACAAAGTGGAGGTGATGATGAGAACACCACCAAGGCTCAAAATCTAATTATAATGCATTCACGATGGTTATTTACCAAAGATTGGTTCATTTTTTAATGACCTTAAACTCTGGGCGAAACATTTGCTCATTGCTTAGGTTTAATTTTTAACGAGCTTGAACTTCACATAAAAAATACTTGTGCTAATGGTCATTAATTATTTGATTCACCATTAGCACTTTGTTCCTTCAATGGTCGTACTACCTGCTCAATTTCTTCATCAAACCGATTAGAAATGAAAACACATGCTTGAAAAATGAGTTAAAACACTAATACCTTACTCGAATTACGTGAATAGTAATTTAAAAGTGACTTTTACCTCTCATTTTACCATTTCATTTGAACTTGGTTTATTAGAGCTCTAGAGGTGCTTTTACCCCCTTATTTTCACCAGCTGATTTTGGGAGATTCTGTGGATGATTCTCGGCACCGTTTGGACTAGGTAAGAGATAAATCCGAGCTCTTCGGTTGCATTCCTTCCTTTTTGAATTCTGAGCATGTTTTCATGCTTTGCTAAGCACCTAGGGCTTGAAAAAATCGCCCTGGCCCCATTGCACCCTTCCTATATCGAAAAGTGTGATGCATACTAGATTGGTCACTGGCCAGTCAGTATGCATCGCTCCTAGTACACTGATGGGGTGCGATGGGCACAAGGAGGGAAACTTTTGCATTGTTTTCTCATGGAATTTTTTCCTGTTTTTTGCCAAATCAGGACCTTGACTCTTCTCTTGTTTGTTTTCAGAGATTCATCAGAGAAAAATGGTTATTACATGGTGAGAACGCAAGCATGAAGAAGAGGACATGGTTGCTTTACTTGATCCGGGTACGGTAATTGCACTGCGAAACTGTCACCTACTCAAGTTTTTCCGCATCTCTAACATGAGGCAGAAAATCAACTTGTTGCAATATTTCCTTGATGCATGGGATCATACCAATCAGATGTTCTAGATCAGAGGCAAACCTATCCCCCTGACTGTCATGGACATCTATTTTTTGACAGGTTTATCAAGGCGTGGTGCCCCTCTCTCATTATCAGGTTCCGCTCATGGGGGCGAATCTGTGAGAGATTACTTTCGCCGGTATTGTAGAGAGGGATCTCAGCCGAGTAGGGACGACAAGATCAACGTCTGAGATGTTACTAACCGTCCTTGAGGACCATTCTGTTCACTTTTGCTAGACTGGCTGGTAGTGCGGCTCTTCATGTGGCTAACAGGTCTTATATGCAGTACGCCTTGGAATGCCTCAAACCGAAGGTGTTCAACTGGTGTGACGCAGTACTCCTAGTGATGAAAGAACAACTGACCAAGGTAAAAAGTGCAAGATCCAAGAATTTTGGCTATGGTTCTATTTTGACCGCTTTTGCCTTGGAAAAGATCCCACTGATGCAGCCGCAGTACACCTCACTTGGTTTACCTCCACGGACTGAGCCACGGATGTAGAGATGGGTTGACCTCATGGTCCGACATGCTGGCCAGTCCCAGATTTCTTTTTCTGACACCTTCTTTGAGTGGTTAAACCGCCAGGAGATGGTTTATGCAGAGTGTCCATATGCTAGTATGGATTTCCGGGGTGACCCAAATTTGGTGTTGCCGGCTGGTGAGCAGTGGGGTGCTATAGGTAAATTCTCTGACCATATCTCTGTTTATTGCTTTCATAATGTTCTTATGCTTTCTCTAATCAAGACTAATCAAAAATCATGTGCTTATGCAGACATTGGACCAGTTCGACCAGCACTACGCCTGAGAGCACCAGCTGCAGCTCTAGCAGGAGAGGTTATGGGGAGGGCCATCCTTCGCGACCTTGATGTGGTCGAGACTCTTTCAGCATTGCAGGATCAGGTAGAGGATCTCACTCTTGGTATTCCAGATGTGAGGGCCAACGAGCTTCCTCTGAGGTTGCAGCGACATACTACAAGTGTGTCGAGTCGATGGACTAGGCTTTTACGCATGATTGCACAGGAAGTGACTTGTTATCACCAGCATCATTAGAATAGGGTGCCCCCTAGCATTTTGAGTTTTGGGTCATTTGACCGATTTTGTCTTGGTTACAGAACTTTATGTGTAAACCATAAATAGTTATATATATTTTTTATTTTCGGAGCTTTATTTTGGTTAAGTTACATGATCCTGATGCAAATATTGATGCAATGCTTATTTTTATAAATGTCGCAAATGTCTATATAACACATAATTTTCCAATGAGTCCGTTAATGTGTTTAAATTTATGGAAATATGTTGATATTGAATATAATTGAACTGTCTTTCCAAAATCCTGACCTTTAGGAACATGCAGTAGATAGTTGGATTCCGTACAGAGTAGATACCAGTGAGTTGTAGAATGACAAGTTGTGAGTCTAGCCTGACAGCAAGTCGGCGTATGCCATGTGTGATGGCATCAGAGAGGAGTTCTATCAACACGCTGTATTCAGTGATATTGTTCGTTGACCGACCGATACATACCCCTCTAAAACTCATTAACTCGTCGCTGGGATTGAAGATGGCCCAGGCCACAAAAGATAGGTTCCATGAACTACGACTCGCTCCGTCGGCATATCCAACAAATGGTTCCAATAGGTTTGAGATCTGCAAAAAATGCAAAAAGTGGATTACCTAACCAAAACAATTACCCTTAGTGAAAACAAAAATGTAACAAAAGCATAGGGGTTACTATGCTGAGTTAAGCATAGTAACGCTTGAGGTACAACCCATTGCGGGGTTGCGCCAGTGGAATCCCATTATAATCCACCAACTCGTAGGCCGCTTTTGCTAATACATGCTTAACAATATAGGGACCCATCCATAAAGACTTGAACTTACCTGCTCCCAACTTATTGGACTCCTGGTCGTAAAGCAAGACTAGTTCACCTTTTGAGAGGACACGAGGTTTGACATTTTTGTCGAACTGCACTTTGACTCATTTCTTATGGGCTTCGTTAGCCAAAGCAGAATTACGACAGGTTTCATCCAATTGGATTAATTCCAAGAAATGAGCCTCTTCTTTTGAAGTTCCGAGGAGAAGGTTGACCGCAAGCTTGAGGGATGAGATTTCACACTGAACTGGAAAGATCGCTTCCAGGTCATACACCAGTTGAAAAGGTGTAAACCCAGTCACATTCCTCACCGATGTCTGGTATGCCCACAAGGCTGAGTATAGGATCAAGTGCCAACTCCGTTTCTGGATCCAATCATTATTTGCAGCATGTGCTTCAAGACCTTGTTGATTGCCTTAACTTGTTTGTTAGCTTGCGGATAATATAGAGTAGACCTGTTGTGGGACAGTCCTAATTTGGCAGCCAACTCAAAAGAAGAGGGCAACCATTTCACTGTTGTTGTTTAATGTAGACATTGCCTCGACCCATTTGGTAAAATAGTCTACTACGACTATGATATACCCATGCCCCCCAGCCGAGGTGGGGTTACATGTCATGAGATCTATACTCCATTTGGTGAATGGCCCAATAGCTACTACTAGCTGCAGAGGTATGGGTGGTATTCTGGTTTTGGGATCAAAGATTTCACAGGCATGGCAACTTTTGATTGTGGTTATGCAATCTTTGAACACTGTTGGCTAGAAGTATCCTGCTCATAAAATCTTTTGCGCCGTTGCATAACCGGATTGATGCCCCCCACACCCACCTGAATGACAATCATTTAAGACTTTTTCGGCCTCCTCATGGGTGAGGCACCTCTGCAGAACTGTATCGATGCCACGACAGTAAAGCGTATCATTGACGATCACGTAGTCTTTTGCTTGGTATCGAATCCGCCGTTGTTTCGAGCGTGAGGTATTAGACCTATATGTTTGGGTTTAGAGATAGATTATTATATCTCCATACCATGGATTGCTTTAAGATATCAGAAACAAAGATTCGTCCATGATTGCTTCTTCGGATGTTGCATCGTTGGACGACGATGGGAGATCACATAGTAACTCTGCGAAAACCAGGGCTTTCTTTGATTTGGATTTTTTGAATTCCAAATCAAACTCTTGTAAAATCACTACATTTTGAATATTTTCCCCCCAGCAACTGTCACGACAATATATAAGTCATGGGATTGCAATCTGATAAAATGGTAGTTTTTCTGAAGAGGACATAGTGTCAAAATCTCTATATCACTTGAACAGCTGCAAGAGCCAGCTTTTCAATGTAGGAGTACTTCATTTCTGTATCATTTAAGTTTCGGATAATATATTGGATGTTCAATTCCATCGTCTTCTTGAACTAATACCATTGCTATGGTCGTATCTGTTGCAGCAGCCAGATACAGGTTAAATTCCTTTTTACAATCAGGAGCATACATCAATGATGCTTTTATTAGGGATTCCTTTAAAGCATCAAAGGAAGCTTGCGCAACCTGATCCCAAATGAAGGGTACTTCGTTTTTCAACAGATGAGTATAACCTTTAGCAAGTTCGGCATAATTTGGAATGATCCTCCTCAGAAAGTTTTCTTTCCCTTGGAGTTTCTGAATCTAAGGCAAATTTGAAGGTGGAGGCAAATCAATGATTGCTTGAACCTTACATGGGTCGAGACGAATCCTGTCCTTTGAGACCAAAAATCCAAGTAAACGACTAGAACTGACACAAAACACACATTTGTGTGGATTGAGTCATATCTTGTAGTGTCGACAATGTACAAATATCGCTCTCAACTGCTACGGATGATCGGTCCACTTTCGTGAATGAGCCAAAAGATCGTCGAGGTATGGTTGAACAATGTTCTTGATGTCATGGAAAGCATAATTCGTTGCTCTCTGAAATGTTTCCCTTACGTTCTTTAAACCAAAGGGTATCTTGTGATATGCGAATGTGCCCCACAGACAAATAAATGCAGTCTTTGACTGGTCCTGTGGGAAGATATTTATTTGATTATACCCGGAAAATCCATCCATAAATGAAAATATTTCACATTCGGCGCATTCATCAATTATCTGATCAATGAAGGGTGTAGGGTAGTTTTCTTTCAGACAAGCTTGATTTACATCCCTATAATCGATGCACAATCTAATCGTTCCTTGTTTCTTCATTACAGGAACGATATTCGATACCCAATCGGTTAGAGGAACTAGGTAAATCAAACCAGCATGGAGAATTTTTTCAACTTCTGCCTTGATGACAGCGACTTTCTTGGGGTGCACCTGCCAGAGCCGTTGTCGTACCGGTTTGACATCTGGATACAGCTTAATTTCGTGTTCAAATATGCTCAAGTCAATGCCTGGCATTTCATCATATGACCAAGAAAAGACATCTCTAAACTCGCGAAAAAGAGCGTAATATACTTCCAGCTCTGAAGGAGAACAAGATTTTCCGACATGAATATTCTCTACAACATCTGTTTTGGTCGAGATATTTATGGCGATAATCTCTTTAATATTGGATAGGTTTCGTTGGGAATCCACCGTATTTACAGTATTTGATAGAAAGTAAAAAATTGAGGGATGATCAAGGTCACTGGAACTATCCTCCTTAGAATCCGGAAGATGGGAGTGATAGTGGTAATCTCCCCATGGTGCCCCGTCAATCATCATTGACTGAACAATTCCTTCGTCTGTAGAATGTACTTGCGATGAAGGATCTGAAGGGGTGCCATATTCCTTAGACCTATCTATCCACACGCTTGATGAGCGTTGATTTAGGTTTTCCTCCCATGCTGAAAAAATTGATTGCTACAATATTTCTATTGGGCTTGGAGGCAGTACCTGGAGATGATCCAAGTTAATATCATTTTGGGATATCTTTTGAATAGAGGATATCATATTGCAGGTTCCCACCGTTGCCACGTCCGCCAAATTGTTTGGAGGTGGTAGGTAAAAAGTCCCCATTAATCTATGGTCTTTTAGTAGGCCTACTCAAATATTTTGAAGCGAATGAGGGCTTCCATGGATCATTGGAATGCTTCCCGTAATTTGTGAACTGTTGGGGAGAAATGTTTGTTGGTCGACGACCGTAATTCCTCCTTGGAAGGGAAATGCAACCTTCTTGAAGTACGTCGACACAATGGCAGCCATAGCATATATCTAGGGCCTTCCTAGTAGGATGTTGTAATCGAGGTTTCGGTCGATAACGTCAACATCAATTTCTACTGTTTTTCCCCCTAGTTCGACTTGCAAGTTGCTCAATATCCCATATGGAGTGTATGTTCATCCATCAAATGCTTTTAATGTCGTCAACGATCGTGACAAGGGTGGAGATCCTAAAGTTTTCCAGCAACTGATCACATATAAAGCATGGATGACTTGGCTTCCTATCTCCAGAAGGGTTTGCAGAAGATTTTTCAGGAGACGAATCCTCTTTTTTTTTCTTCTTCCCTTTCTTTTTCTTCTTGCCTCCTGGTTGCTTTGGTTCTTTTCCTTTGTCAATCAACATGGCATTTACTTCCATGGTGAGAAGTTCTTCATCTTCATTTTGACTTCAAACCGTACGGGCCTTCTTTGATGTAGCCTTTACATTTTTCATGCTAGTCGTACCTATCACGCCATCGCTGGCATGAGAGTCTTTGTTTGATTTAGGAGGGGGAGGAACGGAAAATTCTGGTCTAGCAGCATCAGGGATTTTATGGTAGAGCGTGCCAGACTGTGTATAGATCAAGTCTAGATATTGTGCATGAGAAATAACTTGCTCTTTAGTGACGACTCCTCCCTTTGCCACATCTTCTGTAATAGAAGATAACAATGACTTAATAAACCATTCAGCCAACAGCTGATCAGGAACATATGTTTTTACCATTCTACGATGACATCGCCACTCATGAATATGATCGGATATGTGAGTGGCTGTCATTTGTTTGAAATTGTTAAGAAGCTTTGTTCCTGTTTCGTACCTTATGGGTTACTGAAAATGGGTTAAAAAGGTTGCGGCTAGGGTACTGAAGTTATCAAACGAAGCTCTAGGTAATTCGATATACCATTTTGCTGCCGGACCAGTTAACGTTCACTGAAAAAGGCGAAGCCTGATCGAATCATCGTTGAGAGTGTTTGATGAGCACCACAGATGAAAGGTCATCACATGATTCGACGGGTCTCCACTCGGATTCCCATTAAGTTTAGGAATATCTGACGGAAGTTTATGTGGAATCGCTGGCCACCAAGGGGCGTAAGCAATTGGATCATTCGTTAGTCGATTCAGATCCGGTAACTCTAAAGTCACCACGAAGGGCAACTGTTGATTCAGGCTCGGCAAAGCATACCCAGGATAAGATGGAATTTCCTGAGCAATTGCCCTTTGCATACCAGCATAATGCATTTGATGCTAGTAACTTTGGTAAGGTTGATGGGCGTGACCATTATGATATGATTGATGTTGACCATTTTGAATATATGGCTACCCATTACTTGCGAAGACTTATTGCTCAAATCCTTGGTAAGCTTGTTGGAATTGCGGTTGTTGGTAGTGTACCAGCCATGGTTGTGAAGCCATGAGATGTTGCGCAGTACTGACTGTTTGACCAAGATGAGGGGTAATGGTCTCCGTTTGAACCTGGGTCATTCCAGTAGTCGATGATTGTGGTTGCGTCACAAGGGCAAGAGGTTGTTGTATTACGACTTGAGAAACCTAAGGTTGCATACAACAGGCAACACTTGTACTTACGACACCATCATGATAGCCGGCGTAGTGGGGATATTTGACATAGGTAAACTTTGTTGCATCGAGTATACAACTCTTGGTTGTTGAGGTAGTATTGGCACCCAACCGCTAGATGTAATTCCAGCATATCTTGAATGTTGTTGTGAACTCTCATATGGTTGTTCTCCCAAGGGAGACAATGGAAGGGTATACTGCCCTCCATACGATAGTAACCCAGTGCTCAAAGGAATGATTTGCCTTTGCGGACGGAATTGCCCAAATTGACACTGCGAAGGATCAATTTGTTGAGACTCAACATAAGAGATTCCATATATTAGTCCGGACGAACAAACGGGAACAGTCCATACTATCGAAACAGCCCCTGGATGGACTCCATCCAGCGATTGAGAGATATTTTTGACAAATGGTACGCTAGCGAACATTGTCGGAGTAGCAGCAGGAAGTTCTGCCACTGCTGTTTTGGATGACAAAGTCCTAGATGTCGACGGTTGTTCAGAGATATTTAGTCTATCCAAAAGATTCCTCAGTGATTCTTCAGGAACTTCCGGTGGCGGGAGACTAACTTATGATGAAGAAGGATATAGGGTGATCCCAGCTCCAAATTGCGATGCAGCGTTAAAAGGAGGATTCTCCACAATCTCTTTTATGGAAATCAATCCAGGCGGAAGAGGTAGACCGTCAGGTCCATAAAATATTTCTACTACTGAAGAAGGTCTAGGTTCTGCAGTGACTGATGTTTGGTGAGTAACACCTTCCGAATCAGCTGTAGATGGAGCCGGTTTGGGAATAGAAGTGTTTATCGTCACACTAGGATCAGTTGTAATGTCCTTTTGTGGCTGCAGAATTTCTTTTGTAGAGGCAGGGATACCAAAAATGTTTGTAATACAACCAGAGTCTCTGAGAATGTCGGAACACTTGTTCCAATCAAACTAGGGGACTTTGATCTGATTAAACGAGTTCCCTTTGTTTGGAATAGTTTCGTTTCGAGAGTCAAATATGGTTGACTCGTAAGTCTCCACGAACGACGGGGTTTCAATTGATTTTATTCCATGATTGTGGATTACTCGATCAACTCAAAATAAAAGGGTAAAATGATTTTGAATTAAATGAATTTTAGACACGTTGACACAACTTGTTTTTTTAATTTTTAAAATTCGAGAAAAAACAAAAGATGACTCTAGTCGCCTTCGATTTTTAATGAGCTTGAAGTGACAAGTGCTCAGATGGACCTTTTCCATTAAGGATTCTGAAAAGGAACGAAAGAGACTACTATGGAAATATAGACTGAGGGATTACCAAACCAATCACAAAACTGCAAAATACTTTTTACAGTACGGCAATCAATCTTCCCGAATGTTATGTCCAATGCATTGCGATTGATAGGGTGGCAAACACGGCTTCCTAAGGATAAAGGATATAGCCTATTGTGCTCTCCCAATATATACTCGACGGTACGTGGGAGCACAAATCCGTACTGGCACTTGTCGTCTCAAAGAGGAAGAATCATCCAACCAAAAATGAAAGCGATAGTTACCAGGTTTTACGATGCTGGGATACGTCTCTAGCCTAGACTTCTAAATGTTGTGCGTTATGTTCCAAAGCATTTTTATGTTCATTGAATTTATTTTACAGCTGATATTGTTTAAGAAATTTGCCTTTTAGGTTCACCGCGTGATGTATATATATAATTCCTAAAATGTAATATAAGATGATAAACAATCGTTTAATCTTCTTTTTCAATGAAAATCCTAGCTACTAAAGAAAGAGAAATGAGATTCTTTCAACATAGAGCATAGAGCACACACTAGATGCACTGTCCTAAATCAAACCAACAAACAATCTAAATGCAAATGGACATGCATGTATTTGTTTTCTGTTGTCCTAATGTGTGAATGACAAAAAGAATGTTGAGTACAAATTTGAATTATCTTTTCAAAGCGACAATACTAACAAACTTCTCTTCAAAACGAAAGGAATATAATGACGACACTTTGCGATTTTGAATTGAAAATTGTTTTCGACACTTGAAAAACTACTAATTCAAATCAAATACAAGAGTAATAGTACAATCGACCATCAAGAACAATAGGATTCTTTTCTATGACTGAAAACGAGACTTGCGACACTTCCAAATCAAGAAACGACAGTTCGATTATGCTACTTCTTTGTAAAAGAGAACTGTAAATGGCATGAAATACATAAAAAGATTCACAATTATTTGCACAATGGAGGTGGAATGATGAAAGGAAGGGGGTTTCCATAGAGGTGTACTGATCACAGACAGCAAAACTCCTGAATAACGCTGAAGAGAGTGAACAAAAAACCAAAATCTGGAAGTAGAAGAGGTCTTGTCTGATTAGCGCACCTGTAACACAAGGAAAGTGCAATGTAGCGCACTTACTGCACACGGGAGGTGCAATGCATGCATATTCCCAAGAGGAGAAGGTACGATGGTCCAGGGACGAGACTTCAACTGGGTTCTTGGCCACAGTTTGCAGTTTAGTTCAGGGATTTAGGCCGAGCAAGTGATGTTCAGTAAATATAAATCACAAGGGTTGATCTAATGAGGTTACTAGAGCCACCACCAGGGAAATTAGAATATTTGCAAATCGATTGTTCAGTTTATAAACAAAACCCAGAGATAGACTAAACAACATTCATCTACTTTTCACTTGCATAGCAAATGCAGTTCGAAGGCTAGCTGGCTTGACTTCAGGCTCTGTCTGTAAGTTTATAAAACAAACAAATATAGACAAGCAAAAAAGCTATTCGCTCCCCAGTGGAGTCGCCATTTTGTTATCGAGAAATCTAGTGTCCACTCGAAGCTGCTAGTCCCACTAAGATGCGTAGCTATCTTAGAAAAGAAAAACTAAAACTACTTTCGCTTTCCTTTATGAAAAATAGATAGAGGGGAACAAAGGACATGAACCTCAGTCTTGCACTTGGTTCCTTGCTTGGTTCCTCTCCCTTCTGATAGATTTTTTCCGCTCTTTCACTTATCCAGCTTCAAGGAGCACCTATGGAATCAAAGCATCATAATACTATCGAAGAACAGAGATCTACAATCATAAACAATATAGGACTAGATATATATTGACCACACAAATGCATATATTATCTAACATACAAGAATGTGGAGGAAAACGTGAATAGCTTTATTAATATCAAGAATAGCAAAGAGGATTACAACCAATTGTTTTGACCCAGCATCATCCTCCTAGCATGAAATCCCTTATTCGCCCACTAAAAATTTAAAACCCCTTAATTTCGCCAAAGGGCGAACATTCGCCCCTAAAATCACCCCTAGATTCCAGCCTCTGAATCTCTGTGATGAGGGGTCCATATATAGATGATTGCAGGGGGGTGAGTCAACTTCTTGGATTTTGATTAGTATCCTCTCTCTGATAGTTCTTGATTCTACTTGGAGATTGATGATCTCTTACTCATCCCTGGGTGAATTCAAAGAGGCAAGTGTCACAAGAGAAGTTTCTAGACGATTCCATGATCATCGACCTTGAAAACTGTCTCTGTCATTTGTCTACTCTCACCCATTGCACCCTACAGAAGGGCTTTCCAGTATGCATCGCACTTTTTACTCTGAGCAGGTGAGATGCATCGCACCCTCTGCACTGGGCAGTCTGTATGATCCAGTTTTGACTAGTTCTGAGCAGTTTTCTGTGGAGAACTTCTGGGAGATGATGCAATTAGTTGACCTTATTCCTTTAGGGTGTGAAGCAACTCTTTTACGGACTTAGAAGCCCTTGGTTTATGGACATGTATGATTGGGGTTGTAGTGCCCAAAAATGTCTTTGAATATGGAATGGGGGTGATTTGCTGAAAGAAATATTTGATTCAACTATGTCTACAGTGAAGTGGTAGGTGGAAGCCTTGAACCTGGTTAGACTTTCCTATGATTAATGAAAACTAAATTCTCTTTCTTTTGCACTTGTTTATATGTGGACTTAATGGTTGTTGTATCCCTTTTCTTTACATGGTTTTATGTTGGTTATAAACATGGTTAATTGACTGGTTCATGCCATGGTTATATAATGTATTTAGTTGTAATTTTTAAATTGATGGATACAAGACCTAATTGATGTTATAACAATTCAATGGAGAAGGTGGTGATCCTTCTTGTCATGTTTCATAATTGTTTTCATTCATTCATGTTTTTTCTTGTATCCTAGACCTATAGGTTGCATTGATGCCAAGTGTTTGACAGAATCCCTGTCCCAGTTGGGGATGGCTAGGCTTAGTCCTAAGATTGATTTCAAGATTATTAGCTTTTTCATCATGTCTTTGATGGATTCTTGAAGTTATAAAAAGTTCTAGGAAGTGGTCATAATTTCAGGCTAGAAAAGTGCCATGAATTCCATGGATGTTAGCACAGGTCTATAGGGAAAAGACCTTGGACATTGGCTTGCAAGTTTGCAAGAGCATCCAAAGGTTAATATGCATAAAATATCAATGGGACCAAGGGGCAGGATGTCTGAATGGTTGAGAGTTCTCCTGGGGTTTTTGTTGTTGATGTGTAAGATCTAGTTGATGTGCTTCATAAATTCCATTTCCCTAAGGTCACCAAGGAGGTTGAATCCCTTATAGTGGCCTCTCTTGTCACATGTTTACCTCGGTTGGCTGATTACTTAGGTAGATGTGGGAGGAGGGCAGTTACAGATTGGTATTAGAGTGAAGTTGTGCTCTCCTTAGGTGAATGTGCTTGTTATGCATTCATGTTAGTTGCACATGTGCCAATCATCTTTGAATGCTTGTTGCATATACATGGTGTTGGTCACAATCGTAGTGATGTTGCCATGGGGATAAGGATGTCGTTGTGTGAATCATGTTGTCATGAGTGTATGACTAGTAACATGTTGTTATATTTTGCTTACATGTGTCATTTTGTATTCTTGGTTACATTCTCGTATGTTTGGTTACATTCTTGCATGATTGGTGACATGTATCATTCTTGTAGGTTTGGTTACAAGTATCGTCATTCATGCTTCATTATAATTGTTCATGCGTGTGTGTGGTTGGTTACGTATTGCTTATGCATGTTAATGTTTGCATGTGGCCAAGTATATAGTGGTGTTATGGTTGTTATTGTCATGCATGTAGTCATGGTATATGTGTGTAGTTGATATGTTCATGCATTGATGACTAGTCCCTAGCTAGAATGATGGACATATGGTTACATGCCTATGTGTTATATTTTATATGCTGTCATGATTATGTTGTACATGTATCGCACTGATTATGATCTTACAGATGAGATATCCTCCCCGAACTATGCTAAGGTACACTGATTTATGGTGATTTGATTTAGCTGACATAATGTGCCATGAAGGAAAGAGATCAAATGGCTAGCAAGATGGTAGACTACAAAGACTCTCCCTATGAATTGAATGAGCAGTGAGGTGTTTGGTTGTCTTATAATTTGTAAGATACATTGAGAAGTTTAAAGGAAGAAATAAGGATTTGCAAGGCAAACAATGAAAAAATCATGCAAGAACAAGAGAAACCAACAAAAGCTAATGAAATATTACTTTAGAGTTTGTTAGAATTGTAGCGACAACAACAACTTCAAATCAGCCATGAACAGGATAACATAACTAATGGTGCATATGGCAGTAGGTATTATGGTGGTCACATGTCGGACAAAGATGACACAATCAGATATGGCAGGTTGTTGGACACTCCCAATAGGAGAGGTGATGGACACAGGTATTATTCTAGTTCTGATTTAGACAAGCATCATGATCATCATATTTACCATCCTTATAGTAGGAATTATAGGGGATACTTGCTGAATGAGTTTAAGAAAGAAAAGACACCTACCTTTGATGGAGAGAAGATGAAATCAAAGGATACAGGGCATGGTTTCTTGGTATGATGAAATTTTTCAGATTGCATTACTATTCAAAAAACATGAAAGCAAAGATAGCCACTTTTAGTCTCAAAGGTAAAACATATATTTGGTGGGAAGATGTGAAGAATGTTAAAGGTATACATGAGGATGATTTGACTTGGCATGAGTTTGAGAATCTCTTCAAGAATAAGAATTTATCGGAAAGATACTTTGATAACAATAGCTAAGAAGTCTTATGAGTTTTTAAATTGGTTCCATGACAGATGATGACTATACTAGCAGGTTCTTGGAGTTGCTGAGATATGTGCCTTACCTCAAGGAAGAGAAGGGCAAGGTTCAGAAATTTATGAGTGGACTACCAATAGCATACAGAGACCCGATTGAGTTTGATGAGCCTATATCGTTAGAAGAGGTCATCTGAAACTTGAAACATTGTTATGAGAAGTCAAGTGCAAAGTTGAGCTTAAGAATGACTTGAAAATAAATGAGAAAGCTAAAGGAAAATGGCCACCAAAGCCAGGAAGACCTCAAGATGCAAGAAAGAAAGAAAATGTAGTTCTTTACATGAGGTTCAATACAATTGAGAAAAGACATGGAGAGTAGTAAGCTAGACGCGGTGGTAGGGAACCATTACAGTGTTGGATATGTGGTAAGGATCATCGTAAGAGGGATTGTTAGGAACATTAGGGTGGTAGAAGAACTAGATCTATAGTGCTCAGGAGGCACATACAGTTTTTCATGTTGGTAATAACGTTCCTCAGATCTATGTAGTTGTGGATGGCAAGCAGGTGGATCATTAGGAATCTATCATTGAGATGGATAGTAAGGTTTGTGATCAAGTTGCTTCTATTTTGATTGATCCTGGATGTATCTATATTTATATTAATCCCTACCTGGTGGATAAGTGTCGTTGGAGAGAAGAAGTATATGCAGAATCTTGGTTGGTGTAGTTGGCTACAGGTTCAAAGAAGAGAGTTCACCATTGGGTAAGAGCTTATGCATTTGAATTAAACGGTATGCCTATAGTAGCACCTTTCAATGCACTGCCATTGGATTCATATAGTATGCTTTTGGGTATGGATTAGTTTTATCTTCACAGGACCAAAGTGAATTTCTTAGACAAGGCCATTGAGTTTGTGGATGATAGTGGGGAAAGAGAGCTTTGCAAGGGAAGAAGAAGCCTATATTAGTGAGGATGGTTACCGCTATGTAGGCTAAGCATAGTTGCAGAAAAGGTTGGGTGATCTTTGCAGTGCAAATCTCTAGTGACAAAGGTAAGGAAGTTAGGGATGCAAATTTTTTGTGTAGATACCCTGTTCTATAACAGTTTTAGGATGTGTTTCTGTTGTGGTACTGAAAAACCGCCCATTATCTTTCGACTTGAGAAATAATAATGGGGACCATTTAAAAATTTTTAGGATATAATCCTTCCTTGTTTAGATAAAATAGGATAACTTTTATATTTACTCTTTTATTTTTGAATAGAACAAGAAAGTTTATGAAAAGGGCATAAAATCTTTTAGGAATCCCTTTGTAGTTTTAGGAGATAAATTACAAGTCTTACGAATCCCAAAATCATAACAAATAAATGAAAATATCATAGAATGATTAGTCTTATTAAAACCTACGCGTAGTATTAGCGGTTTGAAAGAATAGAAAAACATCAAAAAGTCGATTGCAAAAATCTGATTCTGAAACAACAAAAGGCCGATAAGAAAAACAAAAAAAAGTCCATAAGCGAAATAGCAAAAAACTGAAATGTAAAATGCCAAAACCAATACTGCAATCCGTCAAAACCTGATATCTCATTTTGTCAATTGATGGATGTTGATATCGTATTATGTTAAAACACTAGTATTTCACTAACATAGATCCTGCACCTATATGTTTTTCAGAAATTGTAAATCAGTGAGTTATGTTAATATCCCCTGATGCCAAATACTGATAAAAGATTTTCTAATATAATGACAAGTATCAGCGTCACGTGAACAAATGTTTGAAAATTAAACGACCACTCTACGTAGTTCTAATTTCAAGGGTTTTTGATGATTTGTAATAACTTTGAGTTAATGGGAAAGGATTTTCCATAAAGCTCGCATTAAATTGATATGACTCTTTGCATCTTTCGAAGCTCTTGCTACTTATCTTGGTTTGTTTCTTTATAGGTAAATTCCCATAAAGAGCAGTTAAAGGAAAAACTAATCCATACCCAAAAGCATGGAAAAAAAGGGCCAATAATTTATATGGGAAAAAAAGGGCCAAAACATGAGGATGGGAAAGGATATAAAGAGCCATTTACTTACATTCGGGTTTTTGATAACCTTTCTCATCCTCATGTTTTGGTCGTTTTTTCCCAAATAAATTGTTTTCCATGGAAATATCTTATCAAAAGTTTTGTAAAGGTTTAACTAAAGTACTTAAAGATGCTAAGAAATCTTCCTACACATGTTTTCTTATCCCCTGTGGTACCTATGCCTTAGAGAATTTCAAGCATTCCTTAGCTGAAATTGAACAATTAAAAGCCTTTAGCTTTCCAACCATACTAAACAAGCCATATGACCCTAATGGTGTAGGGAAAGATGTTAAAACACAGGCTAATCTCAAACAGTTTTCAAGCAAGCCTGACAAGTTCGATGATTTGTTTGAAATGGTTCTAGAGTATTATATGGTAGAAAAATTGGTAGCAGATCGTCTAATTCTTGACAAATTGATTAGATTCAATCAATATCATCAACAAATAATAGCCCATTTTCCATAATCCCTGTTAAAACAATTTCGACAGAACTTGAAAGTTTCATATGCATCAACTTCCTCTTCAGAAGCTCCAATTATTTTCCAAGTCTCTAAAACATCTACTATATTTCTTCAGCAAAAAAGAAAAATTAAAGAGGAGAAACAATTGGATGAAGTATGGAAGGAATTCAACCATGTTTTGACAATAGATGGAACTCGGGTTATAGGTATCTTGGCTGATATAAAAACAGAACAGGTTATAGTCAGCAAAGAGATAAAACAAGTTCTAGAAACTACAAGGACAACCTCATTTGTTGTTGAGGCTTCCTAAGGGAATACCATTCCTAAAACTCCCAAGAATAAAATTGGTTATTAAATTTGCAATCAATCAACTATTTCTGATGATATGAAAATAATTCACACATTCCCTACTGCCTAGATAGTCTTCAAGATTGAATAAATCCTACCTTTAGACGTATTTTATAGTCCAAAGCATAAAGTAGTAATGAGAAGGTCAAGGAAGAAAATAAAGTTAGAGCAATCGCAAGCGCTATTTTCAAATGAAGCTCCTTTTAAAGTCCTTTGGAAAGGAGCTCAAACAACACCTAATGGAGAATTCAACAGATTATCTCAGTTTGCAGGAGATTACATGAGTTCTACCACTGATAAAGTTGCAGAAATTCAACTGATAATGAAAGAAAAGTATCAAAGGATTGTTCAATTGGAAAAAACTTTCCATATTGAAAATAAAGAAACTAAGCCACAATTGCAAGAAAAGCTTATCAAGTTACAGAAAATTTTTAATGATTTAAAGCTACAATTTGAATCTAAAGTGAAGAATAAAGATGAGCAGATACTGTAGTTACAACAAAGGATAAACTAGCTAAGAGAAAATCTAGAGATAAACGATCTCCTCAAGGCAGCATCAGAACTGGATATACTCCTAACAAAGTAGTAGGCTATCTTCAATCACAAGCTGGCTTTAATTCATGACTTGTCAAAGACCAATGATTCTTTTACTAAAGGAACTGCCTGATATGAGGATGTTTTATGAACAAAGTGAGGAGAAAAATTTTGAGTATATAGATTGGCAACACGGTGCTCAGGGAAGACCAACTAATCTTCCTCAAATTGAAGAATCATAAAAGGATATCATTTTCATTGATTGGGATATTAGAATGAAACATGCAGAAATGACTATTATGAGAGATAGAAATATTGCCTCAAATTTCACCAAATACATACAGATACCTTATTACTGGCCAATCTAATTCAGGAAAGCCCAAACAACACCTTGTCAGATGTCAAAGCTTAAAACAATCTTGGAAGCAAACATCTAAGAAGAAGGTTCAAGATATTCAGAGTTTATCACAAGCGAACCTCAAAATTTATTGGCCTTTAAGGAATTTAGACTTCTGTGATCCATAACATTGTCTAGAAATTTTCAGCAAAATCACATAAAAATTCTTTTGTCGACGCGTTTCAAACCAACCAGTGTGGTTCATCGTCAGGACAAGTTGAAGAACCGATCTAGATTAGCTGGTTAAATAGTAAGTACAGAGACTCCAACGGCTAGATTAATAACGGCTAATTTTGACTATGACCTTAGCCAAATAATAATTATTTTTTGCTATATTTTTAATTATTATTATTCTTAGAAGTTAGTAAAATTAGGTAAAAAACACCCTACATGTTACTAATTCATATATATATTTATTTAACTAAATATAATCGTCTATTAATGAAAATATAAAAATATATATATAACTTTCTCATAATGGGTTATAAAAATAAATAATCAATTTAAAGTAATGAAAACAAAATTAATATAATTTATTTTATTTATAATTACTATTATTTCAATTGGCCTTTTCTAGTGAAATCTCATAGTCAGTGTCTCATGTTGAGGTGTCTCTCAAATGCAACAGTACAACTTCTTCCAACACTTAGTGATGTAGTGTTTATGGGACAAATACGCATGGAACCGGTACATCCCCACAGCTGAAGCCACTGACAGATTTAGCTATAGTTTATTTTAGCTTAGTTTTTTGAAGTTTTTTTGAAAACTTTTATTTTAACATTACCTTTTTTGTAATATTAGGAGGTCATTTAAACCCCTTTCATGCATTTAGAAATGGGTCCATTACTTTGAGAAGACAACTTTGAACTTGCGCTATTGTTTGATCAAAAGTTATATAATTGAGAAGCTAAGCTTGGAAGCTATCTTTTTCATAAGTAGAGTATTAATGCTTCGAATACTATTATCTTTATGATATCATTATGTATTATTGAATTAGATAGTGAATGTCTTATGTGTTATTTTATTATATAAATTCTTTGAAAACAATTAGTAATTATCACTGTTGACGTGTTGAATTGAATGATTTTTTATTATTTATGAGATAACAAGATATTTTATGTTAGTGAGTTTTAACCAACTAAATTAATTAACTATTTAATTAATTTAGTTTATCATATATTCTTTCCTTTCATTAAAGTATTGAATGATCGTTATTGTTATATGCTTTGTGAAATCTTTCTTTCAATCACATACAAAGATGTATTATCTCAAGAAATAAGTAGAATAAGTTTATTAGAAATTTTTTCATTAGCTATAAGATCATTTCATGAATGTTCATTCTAGTATTATATTAAATCTCTTTAAAATGGGAATTTGGTCCCTTTATACTGAGTTAGACCCACCAATTTCAATGGAAAAGGGGATGCTTTAAGCTCTCAACTGAGTGGTATTCCCCAATGTTGAGGCAATCAGGTTCCAACCTTGAAAAATTTTGGTGCTAGAAGTAGGGCCCTCAACTATGAATGGAAATAAGGTCTAATCCCAAATCAAAATTTCATCTAAAGAGTCATTTTCCCTTAAAATCTCCTTGACTTCCATATCTCACTCAAAATCTCATACCACTAGACCGAAAGTTGTACCCAAATCTCCTAGTACACGTCCTAAGAAAACAGATCAACCTCCTTTATAGTAGTTACCTGAAGTTCATACTTTAATTGAGAAATTATAAGAAATATCTATTTCCCAAGAAAATCCTCAACATTATGAGTTATCTGACGGTAACATATCATGATCTTTTCCCACTTCATGTATTGTGGCTTATTCTCAAAGTGAGAAATTTGGGACCACTCTCTTTGAGTTTCCCTTACCTTCCCACTGAAGAAAGACCAAAAAGTCTGAAGTTCAATCCTCCACTAGTGACATTTTCTCTTCATCTCCACCAAAAACACCTTTATTTCATTCCACCTAATTAGCTTCTTCTTATCCGACATATCCATTCTTCCCTATCGCCCATTCCCAACCAACTGGTGTTGATTCAACCAACACTAACTCAAGGGTTGCTTTTTATTCCACATAGTCAACTTCTTCTACTATTACAACAAATTCTATTCAATTTCCCATAATAGTAGGTAGGCAACAAAACCCACCAGCAGCTAGAACGTGGACTAGTCCTAGAGTTGTTCAGATGGCACCACCTCACCATCCTTGACTTAAGCATCCTGAAAGATGGTTACCAAATGTCAATCCCGAAGTTGGACTCCCTGCTGAAGAACATATCCATAATTGTATGTTGTCCATTAATCTCAATGGAGTAGCAGAACAAGACTTTGTAGTGAGATTATTCCCATATACCCTTGAAGGATTCGCAGGTTTGTGGTATTTCTCATTACCACCAGCATCTATCACTAGTTTGGATATATTTGAAGAACATTTTTTGACTAATTTTGGCGCTGATCACACAACTTCTACTCTAATCAATGATCTCTCCAATATTAAATGCAACCCCAATGAGAAATCAAAGATTTCAATTCTAGGTTTAATAAATTGTTAAATAAAATTCTAGATACCTCTAAACCTATTGCTGATGTTCAATTGAGTGGCATATTTCTGCTCTTCCTTCTAATATTGCAATTTTTGTATACAGGGCTAATAAAACCACTTTATTTGATAATATGGAAGAGTCAATAGCTATAGAAAAAAGGATTCTTTCCTTCGAAAAGAAAACTTCCCAAGAATAGAGAAAATCTAAGAAAGTGACCATCAAAGAAGATTCCAAAATTAAGCCATCTAAAGTCCCTTTCGACTTAGAAGGATTAAAAAAAATCCTCAAAACAATGTGAAATGAAATGGTAGAGATTAAAAAATAGGTCTCAGATTCCTCAAAAAAGCCTTTTAGACGTTTTAATAAAGCTTAGCCTTCTTCATCTCAATGACCTAATGTCATATCTAACGTTCAATCAGACCTTGAAGAGGATGAAGCATTATCTTTATCTATAGAAGAATCAGAAGAAGAAGAGTGGGTCAAAGCACATGGGTTATGGGATTTCATCCTCACTACATCGGAAAATGAGGAGGAAGAAGAAGCCTTACCTGTAGAGACTAGGAGTAAAAAATCTATAGATTCACCTTCTTCAAGTGTAAACAAAGACCAGTTACTCCTATCAATAAGGATAAAAACACAATGAAGAAATATCCTCCCAAATCTATTGAATCCATCCCATCCTCTTGCAATTCTCCTTCTACATAAAAAAACTCTTATTATTTGTGATAAATATATAAACTATAATACTGCAGAAGATATGAAGAAAGTAAAATCTAATATTTCCATGTATGAGGAAAGTAAACTTAAGTAGCAGAAAAAGTTTTTGCTCAAAGAATTAAATGATTTCCTTACATCTCCTTTGCCAACCGCAAAAGCTTCATTGGGAAAAGGAAATCCTCTAGATGATACTCCTAACAAAATTGATGCCTCAGTTGCAATTCTAATTGGAGATTGGTCCAATTCTCATACTCCTCCTTTTTTATTAACCTTTGTGATTTTCAATAAAAATCTTCACAGTTTCCTAATAAACTCAGGTGCTTCCTAAAATATAATGCCATATTCATCTTGTCTCAAACTGAACATAACACCTGAAAAATCTGTTGTGAAAATTGTGCAATTAGATAGAAACAAAGTTAAGGTCTTATGAGAATTAAATTCTGTTTTAATAACATTATCCTCAAATTCAAGGGTTTGTCAGATTAATGATATTTTTATAGTTGATATTCCTAAATTTTACAGCCTTATTTTCAGCAAGGATTGTTCTTTGAAATTGCATGGTTATTTCACCACAGATTGGTCACATATCTGGCTTTCTTACAATGGAAAACAAAATCAAATTCAGGTAGACAAAGAAAAGCATAAGAAACACTCGGTTACTAATTTGGATGAAGAGGATGAGCCTATAGTTTTTACAAATATCATCCTTGTCAATTATTCTTCAGAATCTTTCTTTGGAATTTTTACAGCTTAGGAATCTCCTTTTTTAGCAAATTTTGTTTCTTCTCATATTGAAAATTATTCACAAACCTATTTGACTAGGTGTATTAATGTTTTAGATATTGTTGTAAATACACATGAATCTTTATTTTGGATGCTTTATTTTGATGTTTCTAAATCTAGTGAAGGTGCAGGAGCTAGACATATTAATAAGCCCTACTAGTGACAAAGCAATGCTAGCATGTAGGTTAGAATTTGAATGTATTAATAATATTGCAGAATACAAAGCATTAGTACAAGGATTGTATAAAGTGATAAATGTTGGTGTTGAATGTCTTGAAATCTTTGGTGATTTTGAAATTGTTATAATACAAGTTAGAAACAATATCCATTGTGTTTCAAATCACCGTAGGCATTATCAATCCTTAATTCAAAATCTTACTTCACATTTTGTAGCATTCAATATTTCTCCAATACTAACAATACAAAGCGACAATGCTTATTTTTGGCCAATGTCACATCTAAATTAATCTGACCTAAATATTTTAGTCCAGACAAATTTTCTATAGATTTTATTTTTCTCCCGTCCATTCCCGATAATGTTACTAATTGGCAAGTATTCAATGATGATGGGGATAGCCTTGATTTTTTAACCATTCGAAGAATCCTATCGTGACCAAGTAATTGATGAGGATGAATATGATTCTCAATTGAATAAATCAAAGGGAAAAATGATCTGCTAAAACCTGTAGTTAAGGTTGAGGATCTTTATGAACTTAAGGACAGATTTAAAAAGGTCAACAACTGCAAACTTCAAAGTTCAACTTTGATATTTGAATTAGTTAACCTAGGATCTGATATAAAATATTAACTTAGGTCTTGGTCTCCCATCTGAAAAAAGAAATGCATTTATTCATCTGTTAAATAAATATAAAGATATCTTTGCTTGGAATTATCAAGATCTGAAAATTTAGAATGCCTCCATCATTCAACACATTAGCCCAATGGTACCAGATGTTAAATCCATTCAACAAAAACTTAGGAAGATACATCCAAGTTTGGAAACTCAGATTAAAAGAGAGTTAAATAAAATTTTAAAGGAAAATATCATCTTTCTAGTGAGACATTCCAAACAGGTTTCCAATATTATACCCATTAGAACGAAGAGTGGTGATATTCACATTTTGTACTAATTTCAGGAATTTAAATAAGCCATATCAAAAACACAATTTCCCCCTCCCACCAATGGAACAAGTTCTGCAATCATTTGTTGGTTCTGAATTAATGTCTTTTTTAGATGGACTTTTAGGATATAATTAGATCCTTGTTCATCGAGAAGACCCATTAAAAACTATGTTCAAAACAAAGTGGGAACATATGCATATCAAAAAATGCATTTTCGATTAATGAATGCAGGAGCTACGTTCTAGAGAGAGATGGGCGTTGCTTTGAAAGGGTTGAATAATAAAACTGTTGTGATATATCTATATGATACTACAATATATTTAAAAAAGATAAATAATTATTTGCATGATTTAAAGCAGATCTTTGAAAGATGCAGAAGGTATGGAATTTCTTTAAACCCCAAGAAATCATTTTTTGCTCTTACTAAAGGTAAAATCATTGGTTTTATTGTATCCAGAAATGAAATTTGTACTGATCCACAAAGAATTAAAACAATTTCATAAATTCCATTAGCACATACCAAAAGTTCAATGAAATATTTTCTTGGCCAAATGAATTTTGTTAACAGATTTGTGCCCGAAATTTCTCAAATTACCATTAAAAACAATGATAAACAAAGATTCACTTTTTAAATGGGGTGATCATGAAAGAGAAGCATTTAAAGCAATCAAACAAGCTATAATTAATGCCCCTTCTCTATGAACTCCCAATTTTTCTGATCAATTTATTTTATATACTTTTGCCTCTGAATTATCACATGAACCAGCTTTAACGCAACCAAATGAATAGAAAATCAAAGCTCCTATTGTTTTCCTTTCAGCCAAATTTTCAAGGAGTTGAATTAAACTATTCAGGAGTAGAAAATAAAGCCTTTGAAGTTTACAAAGCTATCCAATATTTTAGACCTTTTCTTCTAAAAACTCATGTTAAATTCATTGTTCCTTTCTCAATATTTATGCAATTTCTTATTCAAAAGGAGTTAGGAGAAACAAGGGCTAACTAGGTTACTACATTACAATAATATGATCTGGAAATCAAACCCACTAAAATTGTAAAAGGTCATGGTTTTTGCAAGTTACTCAAAAGAATTAATGATACATCAATAGATGAAGTAATACGTAATATTGAACAAATTAGAGGTACCATTCTCAATATGCTAACTAAATCTTTCATTTGAAAAAGGATTATGCTCCACTTGAACTAAATGTTAACAAAAAGGGAGACTTGAGATTGAAATTCAATCAACATCAACTCATCAATGATGTGTTATTTAGAAAAAAATATGATTCTATTTTGTTACGATGTTTGGAAAAAATTAAAGCAAAAAAGGTCTTACAGAAACTTCATGATGGACTGACAGGTGGACATTATAGTGGAGATACAATGGCTCACCAAATTCTGCATGGTGGATATTACTCGATGACTTTATTTAAATATACCCAGATGTATTTAAGAAGATGAAAAATTTGTCAAACCACTTCAGGAAGAAAGAGGAAACCTTCCATGCCCTTGTAACCAGTTAACATCGAACAACATTTTGAGCAATGGGGATTGGACATAATAGGTGAGATCATTCCTCATTCATGCAAACAACATAGGTACATTTTGACTGCAACAAATTATTTTACAAAATGGGTAGAGGCAATACCTCAGAAGTTATCCAATTCTGAGAGCATCAATGAATTCATTGATCAATTTATTATTAGTAGGTTTGGTATCCCTCATGCTCTTATTTTTGACAATGTTTCTTATTTTTTTGGAAATGCAGTGATTGAATTTTCTTTAAAGAGAGGATTTAAAATTAAGTATTATGCAAATTATTACCCTCATGGAAATTGCTTAGCATAATCCACTAATAAAAATCATATAAGGATCATCAAAAGAACTATAATATTTTCTTTATGGGCTGATAGACCAACTAAGAAAACCTAAATAGGTACTTCTTCTTTCCATTTGGTATATGAGAAAGAAGCTATTCTACCTCCAAATCTAGCTCTCCCGTTGTTAGCCCTAGTTCAATTTATTGAAGAACAACCTTCTTCTGCATTACAATTACGAATGTCTCAAATCCTTAAGATCAAAGAAGAAAGAAATAAAGCTAATCTAGTTCATCCTCACCATCAACAATTGGTCAAAGCTTCATTTGATGTCAATTCAGTCAAAGATAAAATTTTGAAATCGAAGACTTAGATATGAAATGCAATAATGTGCATGAGGACAAAGGAAAACATTTAAAATTTCAAAAATTCTGGCTTGGTCCCTTTCATATTTTTGAGAGGATAGGTCCATCAACTTTCATCTTGAAAGATTTACAAGGGAAGAAGGAAATTCTTCCTATTAATGGACTTATACTCAAAAAATATTTTTCTTGAAAGGACATAAGTTCTTTTGTACAATATGTAAATACTTTTATATATCATTTCCTTTTGTTACTAAAAGTACTACGCTTTTGAAAAACACATTGGAAGTTTCTCTTTATTTTTGAATTGTAAAACTTATTTAAGGAAAAATTTCAAAGAAAAACTTTAAATTGGAATCTAAGTATCAAATGTATTTTAAAGATTTGAAATTAGATAATCATTTAGTTGTGAAATATTTTGGTTTGGAACTCTTTAAAAGTCTAATTTTTGTGAATTGGTTTTGAAAAGTTATATTTATAAAAGAAAAAATTACTATGAAGTCTTTAGAATCTTTTACTTAAAGAGGTCATACAGGACTTGTAAAGAGTGAATGAAACCTCCCCATCCATTTATTTTAAAAGAAACTCAGAGTATAATTCAAAAATCTAAAAAACTTTAAAGTTAAGAGGTCTCATCATGAGGCTTCTTAACATAATCATAGGAAAATAATTAAATTGACATTATCACTATTGGTATCCAAACCAAGAGAGTGGCTCTTAGTCTCCAAACATTGAGACAAGAGATCTCATCATGAGTTGTCTTGTTCAATTTTATTACAGCTTGTGAATGCCATTATCATTTTCTTGCTACCAAACTAGGATAATGACTTTAAAGTGAACACACACACACACACACACACACACACACAGACATATAAGAAAAAAGGAAATTCACTGCCTCTAAATAATGTTATTATAATATGGAAGGGATATTGCTTCTTTTTGGTTAAATGGTAACCCCGCCGAGGCTATGAATGCCCGCTAGCGATAGTGGCTCTACCAATGACTAATAAGTTTATTCAATATGTTAAGCTTCTAACAATTTTTAACTTTATCTTTTCAACCTATTAGCGACTCGTTTACACACAAAAGATTTTCATCTATCACAAACCTTGAGAAACTTTACGATAAAACAAATTATTTCATTTCAAAATTATCTATATAAATTTAGATTTCAATCATTTTTAAAATTTCTAAGGAAATTTCTTGATAAAGGTTGACATCTTACAAATATTAATTGTTTGTCCCATTTGTTTCCATTTATTGTGCTACTAAGAAACCCCCCATTATCTTCAGACATAGGTGAAATAATAATAGGGACTATTTAAAAATATTTAGGATAGATTCCTTCCTTGTTTATATAAAATAGGATAAGTTTTATATTTACTCTTTTATTTTTGAATAAAACAAGAAAGTTTATGAAAAGGGCATAAAATTTTTTAGGAATCCTTTTGCAGTTTTAGGAGATAAATTACAAGTCTTACGAATCCTGAAATCATAACAAATAAATGAAAATATCGTAAAAGGATTTGTCTTATTAAAACATATGCATAGTATCGATGATTTCAAAGAATAGAAAAACAATGAAAAGATAACTATGAAAAGCTAATTCTGAAACAACGAAAAGCCGATAAGCAAAAAAAACCAAAAGTCGATAATCAAAATAACAAAAAACCGAAATGCAAAAATGCTAAAACCAATATCGCAATCCATCAAAAGCCAACATCACATTCAGGAAATTGTTGGATGTTGATATTGTATTCTATTAAAACTCCAGTATTTCACTAAGATAGATCTCGTACCTATATGTTTTTTGGAAATCACAAATAGCTGAGTTATGTTAATATCACCCGATACCAAATGTCGATAAAATATTTTTCAATATAATGAGAAATTCCAGTGTCACGTGAACAAACATTTGAAAATTAAATGACCACTCTGTGTAGTTCTAATTTCAAGGTTTTTTGATGATTTGTAATAATTTTTAGTTATTGTGAAAGGACTTTCCATAAAGGTTACATTGAATTGATATAACTCTTTGCATCTTTTGAAGCTCTTTCTCCTTATCTTGGTTTGTTTCTTTATAGGTAAATTACAATAAAGAGCATTTAAAGGACATGTCAAGAATAATCAAGGTGAGGAGGAAGTCCATAATACAGCAAAAACCAGTCTTGCTCCCTGAAGAAGTGTTCGAGATGTCTCCATTGTTCACAGATACTACATGCATTTCGGGTGCAAGTTCTTCCTCCTAGGAGGCAATATAAAAACTATTCGAGGATGAAAATGCAAGAATAATCATGAAAAAATCTGCTACTACTGATGATTCTCTACCAAGTAACAATGCCACAAGGAATGGTGTGGCAAATTCATTTCTCCACAAAATTGTTGCTCGCCCCAAAATTCTACCATATACAGATATGATGAGATGGGTTGTTGACCATCTGTACATTACAGACAGAACGTTTATAACTCCGAAGAAGACATTTACTGGGTCTTTTAAAGCTGAAGATTTAAGGAAAACGTATCATCTACCTCAACCTCAAAATAAATATGATACACAATTCGTCGAGAATGTCATGCAAGTGAATCTGAATTCTGCGGAGCTGATCAGAGAATGGAGAATAGACCCAAACAAACACAAGCGAGAGGATAGGGGTATGTGGGGTATGTATTTATTATCGTCTATTATTGACCCTTTTTCTCATATTGTTTTTATGTTATGTCACCTCTATGGTTATCTAAATACATAGAAATTACATGAAGAATCTATGTCATTGATAGAAGCCTCTTCTGATGGCTATCTCATAGATTTGGAAACTATTTTATCCAACAAGTTGACCACTCAAATCCTCAATTACAGACAAAAGCGCAATGTTCTTGAAAGACTGACTCCTCCTTTTTTATGAGTGCCTATGTGATGGATGAAATTTGTTCTGCTTATGATTTTCCATCTCTAGGATGGAAATGAATAGACCAATTTCCTACTCCTATATACGTTTATCTCGATATCCTTTGGGAAACAAAATACCATGCTCACTTCTACAAGATTGGTCGTGAGGTCATGCTCCTTATCAACCAAGCAATCTTTGGCAGAAAAGCACCTAAACTTACCGGAGAAGAAAATAAAGACTTAAAGCCTATATGAAAGTGGTTTGGGTAAGAGTCATTCACTTAGAATCGGGTTTGTGGTAGCCTTTCCCATCCTCATGTTTTGCCCCTTTTTGTCCCAGATAAATTGTTGTCCAAGGAAATCACTTATCAAACAGTTAGTAAGGGCTTAAATAAAGTAGCTAAAGATGCCAAGAGATCCGCCTGGCCATGTTTTCCTTTCCCATGTGTTACCTATCCCTTATATAATTTCAAGCATTCCTTAGCTGAAATTAAACAATTAAAAGCCTTTACTTTTCCAACCATACTAAACATGCCATATGACCCTAATGGCATAGCGAATTATGTTACAACATAGGCTAAGCTCAAACCATTGTCAAGTAAGCCTGACAAGTTTGATGATTTGTTTGAAATGGTTCCAGAGTATTATATGCTAAAAAAATTGGCAGCAGACCATCTAAGTCATGACGAATTGATTAGATTCAATAAATATTGTTAGCGAAGAATAACCCATTTTACAGAATCCCTGTTAAAACAATTTCGACAGAACTCGAAAGTTTCAAATGCATCAGCTTTCTCTTCAAAGGTTCCAATTATTTCCCAGGTCTCCAAAACAGCTACTATAGTTTTTGAGCAAACAAGAGAAATTAAAGAGGAGAACAAATTAGATGAAGTATGGGAGGAGTTCAACCATGTTTTGACAATAGAAGAAGCTCAGGTTACAAGTATCTCAACCGGTATACAAGCACAACAGGTTACAATCAACAAAGAGAGAGAAAAGGTACCAAAAACTACAGGGACAACCTCATTTACTATTGAGGCTTCCCAAGGGAATATTACTCCTAAAAATCTCAAGAATAACATTAATTCTAGAATTGCGAACCAATCAACTATTGTTGATGATATGGAAATAATTCTTGCATTCCCTACTGCCAAGATAATCCTCCAGATTGAATAATTTCTGCCTTTGGACGTATTTTATAGTCAAAAGCATCAAGCAGTAATGAGAAGGTCAAGGGAGAACAGAAATTTAGAGAGATCGCAAGCACTAGTTTCAAATGAAACTCATTTTCAATTCCTTTAGAAAGGAGCTCAAACAATGCCTAACAAGAAATTGAATAGATTAACTCAGTTCACAGGAACTTACGCTAGTGTTGCCTTTGATAAATTTGCATAAATACAACTGTTAATGAAAGTAAAAGATCAAAGGATTGTTCAATTATAACAAACTTTCACGACTTAAAGCAAGTAATTGAGCAACAATGGCAAGAAAATCTTACCAAGTTACATAAAAATTTTAATGATTTAAAGCTACAATTTTATTATGAAGTGAAAAACAAAGATGAACAAATATTGTAATTGCAACAAAGGATAAACTAGCTAAGCGAAAATCCAGAGATAAATGAAGTCCACAAGGAAGCATCAGAGCTAGATATACCCCTAACAAAGCATCAGGATATCTTCTGCCACAAATTGGCTTCAATTCATGACTTGTCAAAGGCCATAAATACTCTAGTAATCCAATTGTCCGATTTCAGGACGTTTTATGAAGAAATTGCTGATAAAATTTCTAAGTGTACAGATTGGCAAGACAATGCTCAGGGTAGATCAACTGATCTTTCTCAAATTGAAGAATCGCAAAAGGTTATCATTTTCAATGATTGGGATATCAAATGAAACATGCAGAAATGGCTATTACCAGAGACAGAAATCTTGCCTCAAATTTCATCGAATACATTACAAATACCTTATTGCAGGCCAATCTAATTCAGGAATTTTCAAAGGACACCTTGCTATATGTCAAAGCTTTAAAAAAATCTTGGCAGGAAACATCCAATAAGAAGGTTTAAGATATTCGAAGTTTATCACAAGTGAACCTTGATAGTTATTGGCATTTTCTAGTGAAACCTCATAGTGAGTGGCTCATGCTCAAGTGTCTCTTAAATGCAGCAGTGCAACTTCTTCCAACACTTAGTGATGTAGTGTTCACGGGACAAATGTGTATGCAGTTGGTACATCGCCCCCAACTAAATCCTCTCACGGAAATATATGATCACAACGAGCATACCAAGAATCAATCTAGAGCACAATCATGAGTTTTTGTTACAACATATCACGAATTTAGCTATCCTTTATCTTAGCTTAGTTTCTTGAAGTTTTTTTGAAGAATTTAATTTTTGAGTGTGATATTTTTGTAATATTAATAGGTTATTTAAACCCCTTTCATTCATATAGAAAGGGTTCTAGAATTTTGAGAAGACAACTTTGAATTTGCACTATTGTTTGATCCAAATTTATCTAATTAAGAAGATGAGCCTGAAAGCTATCTTTTTCATAAGTAGAGCGCTAATGCAATGGGTACTATTATCTTTATGTTAACATTGTTTACTACTAAATTAGATAGTGAATCTCTTATGCACTATTTCATTATATCAATGCTTTGAAAACAATCAGTCATTATCACTATTAATCAGCAGAATTGAATGATTTGAGATTAGTTAATTAATTTAGTTGATCATATATGCTTTCTTTTCATCAAAGTATTGAATGATATATATAGTTATATGCTTTGTGAAATATTTCTTTGAATCACATACAAATATGTACCATCACGAGAAATAAGTGGAATAAGTTTATTTAGTAATTTTATTATTAGCTATAAAATCATTTCATTAGTTTTCATTCTTTAATTATATTAAAGCTCTTTAAAATGGGAAATTGGTCCCTTTATACCCAATAAGACCCACGAATTTTAATGGAAACAGAGTTGCATTAAGCTCCCGGCTAGCTGGTATTCCCCAATGTTGAGGCAATCAAGTTCGAGCCTTCAACAGTTTCCTGAGGACATTACAAAGTTGCCACCTCACAGGGATGTAGAATTTTCGATTGAGTTGGTGCTATGGGTAGCTCTGGCATCAAAGGCACCTTATCGGATGAGCACACCTGAGTTGGTACAGTTGAAGTTGAAATTAAAGGATATGCTTGACAAGGGATACATTAGGTAAAGTTTATTTCATTGGGTGCACCAATGTTGTTTGTAAAGAAAAAATATGGTACTCTCAGATTGCGCATTTAGAACAGGAAACTAGACAACGTAACGATGAAGAATTGGTACCCATTGTCGAGGATTGTTGATTTTTTTGATGAGTTGAAGGGACCAAAAATGTTCTCTAAGGTCGAATTGACGTAGGGATACCATTGGGTATGCATCAAGGAAGATGATATATTCAAGACTGCATTTAGGACCAAGTATGGGCATATGACTTTGTTGTAGTTCCATTTGGTTTGACTAATGCTCTAGATACATTTATGTGTTTGATGAACAGTGTGTTACGTCCTTATCTCAACAAGTTTGTTATTTTATTCTTTGATGACATACTACTATATTATAAAAATAAGGAAGAACATGCCAAGCATTTAACAATAGTGTTGAGATTTCTAAAAGAGCATTAGTTGTATGTTAAGATTAGCAAGTGCAACTTCCTCTAGATAGAGGTACATTACTTGGGACATGTCATTTCCAAGGAAGGCATAGCAATCGATCCAGAAAAGATAAGGGCCATCATGGAGTGACATCTCCTAAGAATGTGTATAAGGTGAGGTCATTTATGGGATTGGCATGTTACTATAGGAGGTTCATCAGGAACTTCTCACACATTTCATATCCTATCATATCATTGCAGAGGAAAGGTGAGAATTTTTAGGTGGAAAGAAGAATGTGCAACTAGTTTTGAGAATCTTAAGTAGTTGTTTGCACACGAACTAGTACTAAAGATTGCAGATTTGAACAAGGAGATTGTAGTGTGTACGTATTATTGCAAGAGATATTATTGCAAGAGAGGACTTGGTGGAGTTCTCATGCAAGAAGGACAGGTAGTGTGCTATGAGTCATAGAAATTGAATGAGAACAACTAGAACTATCTGACACATGATCTTGAGCTAACAACAATCATACATGCATTGAAGATGTGGGGGCACTAAGCTTTGTACCGATGAGTGACCACAGTGGGTTGATGTATTTGTTTGATCACCCAAATGTGAATTTTAGGTAATATAGATGGTTTTCCACCCTCAATAACTTCTTCTTCGAGATAAGATACATCACAGGGAAGGAGAATTGGGTTGCAGATGCTCTTAGCAAGAAGGTACAGCTAAATCATATAGCATTTATGACTCTTGTGGGATAGAGATACAAAATAGGATCTTGCAGGCAGGACAAAAGGATGACAAGTACATGGAGCTCATGCATAGGTCACAATAGATTACTAGTGTAGGTGAGATTTAGGGACATGATCTATGTGTTGAATTTTAGTGAGCTAAAGAATCTTAAGTTGAGGGAGTTTCATGCCAAACCATACTTGTAGATTTTTTTAGAAATTTTCCTATAAATAAGCTAGCTTTGATACCATGTAGAACTTTTTCTACAAATCAACTAGCTCTGATACCATGTAGAAATTTCCTACCTATAGATCAACCTAGTAATGCAATGTACTAAAGAAAAACACTTAATCTACTTCTAAAAACAATTTAGCGAAAGCTTAATCAACCATGAGCAACATCAATAAGAACACATATAACTGATAAGAAGGAATCAATCACACATAACACAGAAGAATTTATGCAGGGAAAGCACCTGCCTAAAACCCCATCTCTGTATTATCATACAAGTGGAAATATAGTTCAGATTACGCAAAGCCTTAGCTCGGAAGCTATCTAGCTCTCAATACAATCCCTCTACTACTCATATATAGTCAAAGGCTTCTCACAAACCTTCTCCTATAGCCTCCAAGCCTCCTATTTCTATGCACAGTTTTTCTTGGGTCCTCCAACTACAACCTGTGCGATTCTCACCTCACACACAACACTGACCTCTGAAATAACTGCACAAACCTGAAGGAGATAAATCATCATCATGGATGAGCTTCCTTTATAGGAAAAATATTCATCCAACTCATAGTACATTGTCCCTTGTTTGATCTCAATTGGGTGTTTTTTTGAACTGACATGCATAAGTTATCCATGAGCGAATACACAGTTATCTGAAAATAATAGTTGTCACATGCATGCAAGCATCAACAAACTATATCTCATTAATTTAAGAACTTGTTAAATTAATCTAACTGGACTTGACTAAGTTAAACTAAGTCAACTGATCCTCTCAATATAGAAATCATCCTTAATTCCTTAATCAGTGGAGCAAATCAAGGACACATTCCCCAATCAGTGGAGAAATTATTGCATGTTCTCACGAAGACTTCAAGTTTGATTTTCCTTAACTAATTAACTCATAGAGATTAATTAATTATTATTTTAAATTGTTGTTAAGACCAAATTCATTTTTACTTCCTATAGATAGACCAGGGACTGCTATAAATAGGAAGGGAACCAGAAATGATATTTTTAGAACTTTCTATTTTTAGGAGTTTCACCTTTCACCCAATGTGGCCAATGACATCACTGGACAAACTGCTATTTTTAGACATGCTATTTTTAGAAGATCTATTTTTAGCACATTCTAAATTTAACATTTCTTGTTGCAAATTTTTCAACAATACTTAGGTCACCTAGGATATCAAAATACATTGATGATGGTGAAGAAGTTATACAATTGGTTGAATATGAAGAACGAAGTGGCAGACTTTATGGCTAGATGCTTAAATTTTCAATAGGTAAAGGCAGAATGCAAGCATCCAAGTGGTTTATTACAACCTATTGCGATTCTGAAATGGTTGTGGGAGGTCATTTCCATGGATTTCGTTACAAGTCTTCCAAGGAAATTTAGCCAACATGCTTCTCTTATGGCTTTCGTTAACCGATTGAGTAAGGTAGCTCACTTCATTCCAGTGAAGACTACATATTCCACCAGTGAGGTAGCATAGTATTCATCAAATAGATAGTGAGATTACATGGTGTTCCAAAGAAGATTGTGTCGAATAGGGATGAAAATTTCACTTCCAAGTTTTAGAAGGAGCTATGTGAAATCTTAGGTAGAGATTTGGCATTCAGTATATAGGTTATCATCCATAGACAGATGGACAAACAAAGGGGTTTAACCGGATATTGGAGGACATGTTGAGGGTGTATGTGATTCATGAACAAAGGAAATGGGAGATGTATCTTCCATTGCTTGAGTTCACATACAACAATCGTTATCATGATCCATTAAGGATGAGTCCTTTTGGGGCATTGTATGGACGAAGTTGTAACACTCCCATCAGCTGGATTGATCTAGTGAACAAGGTACTTATTGGGTTGGATACGTTGCCGGACATCAAGCAGGAAATGAAGGTCATAAAGAAGAATCTATAGGAAGCACACGATAGACATAAGAGTTATGCATATCAAAATGGAGCGTTCAAGGGGTTTGAGGTTGGGAGAATGTGTGTTTGTGCATTAAGCCCAAGAAAATATCTTTGAGGATTGCATCATGTGCCAAGTTGGCACCATGATAGTGCAGGCCTTTTCAGATCCTTGACAAGATTGGACCAATGGCTTATAAACCTAAACTACCTCCAATAGAGAAAGTCCATGATGTTTTCCATATTTCATTTCTTGAGAAGTATATAAAGGATGTTGATAATGTTATTTATTGGTTTGTATTGCAGGTGGAGAAAGAAGGAGAGTTATAGTCGGAGCCTTAGTCCATATTGCAACAGAAACAACTCATCTTTAGGAACAGTGCCATAAAGCAAGTTAAAGTGTAGTGGAAGCACTTTAGGCCTAAAGAAGTTACATGGGAGATGGTGGATCAGATGTGGGCCATGTATCCTTCATTGTTTGTCACTTCAGGCAAAGCATTTTTGGTTTGATGTTGGTATATGTTTTTCATATGTTTTGTTAATGTTTTGGTGTATATATAATATATATATATATATATATATATATATGGATGTAAATACCACAATGAGCTAAGTTATAAAGCTCCAACAAGTGGTGTGATTGGTATCTTGTCATGTTCTCATGATTTTTTACTTTTGAGCAGGTCTTTGTAAATACTGCAATGAGCTAAGTTATAAAGCTCAGTGGGAAGTATGTTGGTTTTTTAGTGGTTTTTCTGAGGTCTTAGTGTGGTTTAACACTAAGGATAGTGCTCCCCATTAGGGAGGGTTCTGTAACAACCTTGGTGTAAAGTTCATGTAATACAATTTAGTAAAGGAAAATTAAGACCACGGTTAAGGGACAACTATTACAAGTTGGTTGTTGAGCAAAGATATCATACTAGGCATCACTAGATGTATTTTTGGCTAAGGAAATTGGAAAAGCTTAAGGCAAATTCTAAGGCGAAGGAATTAAAAGGAAAAAGGCATTTTTGGCACATTTATCTATGAAAATAAAGGAAATTAGGAGAAAAGTAAGGTGAAAGGTCACAGGTTACATGTGAGGAGGAAAATGAAGGAAAATAATGGATAATGAAGAAAATAAAGGCCTCATTAATAAAAAGGCTTATGAGGATCAATTGGTAACCTTTTTTCAGTTCAAGTTTTGGATCTCTCTCATTATTCTTTCTCTCTGTCACCCTTGGTAACTTAGAGTTTTCTTGATGCACTCTAGATTTGGATCAAGGAAGGAAAAGCAAGCAAAGGGAAAGGAAGGAAAGAAAGGATCAAGGAAGGAAGAGCATGATCATGTAGCTTCAGAAGAAATACTTATAGGTAACACATTTCTTGTGTGATTTCCGCACTAGTTTTAACATGCATGGATTTACATGTTGGTGTATGGTTCTCTTGCTGTCAGTGGCATTGTTTTGCCAGGTTATGACAGTGATTTTCAGCCTAGCCTTTCATTTTTCCAGATGCCATGATATGTTGGGATGTTTATCTCAGTTTTGAGCTTTGTTTTGCTGTATGGATTTTGGTATCTGAGGTGGAGGTGGTCTCAAGGTTCATTCCCAAAGGCCTAGGGATCTATTGACCTGTTTTGGTGGGACACACGATAAATCCTGAGGGAGAAGTCTTTGTTTAGGGCTAGTGATCTCAGATTGGATTGTGGTAAATCCTGAGAGACTAGTCTCGATTTAAGGCCTAGTGATCCGAGATTGGATTGAGGTAAAGCCTGAGAGACAAGGAGATGGAAAGTTCCTCAAGGATAGTGATGGATTCTGGATGTCATTCCAAGTTTGGTTCAGTTGTGATCAAAGCATTGATTTGGTATGATCACGGTTTGGTGAGGGTGGAGGTTGTTTAGCCTCTGGATTCCCTTGGCTGTTTTTGCATTGGTATATCCATGAGATCCCACATTCATGCTTAGAATATGGAATGGGGGTGACTGGGTGAAAGAATGATTTGGTTCAACCATGTCTACGGTTGGGTGGTACGTGGAAGTGCAAAACCTGGTCAGAATTACCTATGATTAATGAAATCTAGGTTTTCTTTCTTTTTCAATTGTTGATATGTGGATTTAATGGTTTTTATATCTTTGATATTATATGGTTTTGTGTTGGTTATAAGCATGGTTAATTGACTTATTCATTTCATGGTTATCTCATGTATTTACTTGTAATTGTTAAATTGATGGATTCAAGACCTAATTAATGTTATACCAGTACAATGGAGAAGGTGGCGATCCTTCTTTTCATATTTCATTAGTGATTTGAGTCATTCATGTTTTGTTTTGTATACTAGTCCTGTAGGTTGCATTAATACCAAGTGTTTGACATAATGTCAGTCCTAATTCGAGATGGCCAGGCTTAGTCCTAAGGTTGATATTTGAATTATTTTATTTTTCATCATGTCTTTGATGGATTTTGGAATTTATAATAAGTTCTAGGTAGTGGCCGAAATTTTGAGCTAGAAATGTGCCATGAATTCTACGAACGCTAGAATAGGTCTACTGGTAAAAGTCCCTGCACACTGGCTTGCAAGCATATGAGAGCATCTAGAGGTCCATGGACATTGGAATGCCTATAGCATGAGAGCGTCCAAAGGTTAATATTCATAAAATATCAGTTGGACCGACAGGCAAGATGTCTGAGTGGTTGAGATGTTTCCTAGGGTTGTTATTACTAATGTGTAAGGTCTGCCTCATGTGTTTCGTCGATTATGTTTCCTTAAGGTCACCAAGGAGGTTGAATCCCTTACACTGGCCTCACCCGCCACATTTTTACCCAGGTTGGCTAGTTTCTTTGCTAGATGTGGAAGGAGCTCGGTTACACAGTAATCCTATTCCTTTTTTTTTGGAGTTGTTACTTAGTATTTGTAACAACATATATATGTTTTCAATTGGTTATTTGTGTCCATGCAATTCCTTTATGTATTATTTACTTACATCATAAAGTTCTTGATATTTTGATACTATCAGTCTTACCATTTATATAAAAGTGGTGAAATAATCATTCTGTATATATAACAATGAATAAACTATTCAACGTTGTTGGTATTCTCAGATATTATTCGTTGGTTTGCCTCATTTTGAAAATATTTGCTAGTGTTATTCTTCTTCCTTCAAACAAGTTGTTGGGTGTCATGTTGAAACACAACCCACATCTTATTTTAAGTAACTAGTAATTATTCAAAATAAACCTAACTATTGGTCTACGAAGTTCACTGTGCTTCGTTTCTATCCTGAAACTTTTGATTACCATTGCTTAACACTATATAAAATAGATGTTGATGATCTTTTTATTTTCTGATGCTCTACTAACAACATGCCTCCATAATTTATACTACAGAATTCCAGTAGTTATTCTATGGCTAATTATTTTCATTTTCCTTATTTATCCCCAATCGTGATCGCCCTCAACCTCATCAACTATCAATTAGCTACCTCTTCAAACATATAATAATATTTTCTTAGCATATAATATATAAAGTAAAAGAACTTAAATTCTATAAGTGTTGAAATAATATTCTCAATGCGCTAGATATATTTTTAGTTCCTCTTCTTCTGCACTAGTATACATAATCAAACAATTATGATATCAATATCTTTCCTGTGACTCACTATTAAACACATTAATTATAGCTACATGCATTACATTAGCAATGTTCTACTTCATATAACTAAATTTTAATATATTAAGGTACATGATTTTCGGAATAGCATTAGGTTAGTCTCTAAGCTAATTCACTTCTCGTTACACAAATTCACATCTCAGATCACGAAATACCTACACCCGTAGGATAAATCAAATTTTCATAGAGCTAAGTTCTACTAATAAATTTGGCATATAGTATCCACATAAGATTACCTCTAATAAGAAGATAAAAAAATTACTAAACTATAAAACAATAACTAATACTGTTAGATTCATCACTAGGGATACTTGGGAAATTCACACCTTTTTCCACCCAACCTGGAATTGTATTTCCCCAGTTCACCCCCGAGCTAAGAAGTTATTGCTAGGGTGTCAACCACCTCTATTGATCCCTTCAATAGTTATTTAATACCTTTATTTTATGATTAATATCCTTCAATGCCATCCCACTTTTGTGGTCCTTTTTGTCCACTTGCCTAGGCTTTTCCATAAAAGCATGCCTTTCTCTCCCGCGACACTTTATGCTTATCCAAGCTTAGCATCTTTCTCCAGCTAAGAGATTTAATGGATTTTATCTCCTATCCATTAAAACCTGTTTAGAATCTTATCTAGAATCCTTATCATAAATGAATTATCCTAATCTCATTTACCAATGAGATTGTTGTTTTTCTTTCTTTGGCAAGAATCTCATTTTCAAGTGTTTCATTCCCAAGTACTTCAATTCCCTTTATTTATTTATTAATAAAATTATTTGGTTATTTACTTAACCCTTTCAATGTACAACATGGATTTTTTTTCCATTCCTACTAACATAATTCAGTTTGAACAAAGAGACAACATTACAACAACAGAGGGATACTACACTTGAGATATCTTGCCCTTTTTCTTCATTCATCCTTCACTAGTTACATACTCTTCCAAGTTAAAATGAGCTCCACTATTGAAATTCTCTTTATTCTTTGTCAATTTAACATCCTTTGCTACCAATTATGTTAGCAGTTAAGCTTGGAACTTCCCTATTGTTCTCTGCAACTGTGCATGTTTAGTGTCCATTAACAATTAGTATGTTTTCCTTTCCCTCTCCTTACTTGCATTCCTTTGTTGTAGAACATTCAACATCCCCTCCATTACTTCTAAGAGCATTTCTAGGCACTGGTTCAATATTGATTGCTCATTCCACTAAGTAGATGGTCTAAGATTTGCTATTGGAGATTTGTGGTACCCTATTATTGGAAATCCACTTTGTGGCTCACTGTCACAAGCTCTCAATGTTGATGCAATGTGTGCTTGAATGTAAACATTAGTGAGAAATAAGGCTCTTCCATTGCCTAACATCCACCATTACTATCTATCAAGAGCACTCAACAACAAAATGTTGTGAATGTAGCTATGAGCAAGACTAATACTATTATATCATAGTCTATCTCTGATCCACCACCTTGACACATTTAATGATGAGATTGCTAGATCCATATCTCAATTGCTTCGAGCATAGTATAAATTGTATGATATGGAGGGAGAGTGTAAGTAATTCCATTCTATAGGGAATTGAATGCATTAACAAATTTGAGGCCCTTCCCACCTTGACGATACAATTCCTAGCTTGAAAGAATAAAGTCTCGTGCCACTTGTTCGTGCACAAAGAGTTGAGCAATTGCCAAATGTTAAAGAAATTTAGACATGGGTACCACCTTGCTAGTCTTAGAGATTGTAGATTTTATATGAGTTTCCAAACATTCATCGCAAGCATTTGTGTGTGTGCTTGAGTCCACTTGGTTCGCATTTGATTAGACATGTGATTTTCTTCCTCAAGTGTTTGACCTTATATTTAACTAACAATTCCTTTGTGTATTGTATTATGCCCATGAAATTTGCCCATTATAATCATGGTAAGAAAAAGTTTATAATCAAACATTTATCCATTTCCAATTACCTCTATTCCAACATAATTCCTCTATTTACTAGTGAATCAATAGTTAAATTCAATTTTCTAAATTTAGTTTTCTTTGAAGTGTTAATAATCTTTTAATTAAAAAACAAATGTATTTTTCAAATAACATTTAATAAAAAATAAACTAAATCTCATGCATATTGAAAAATGCTAATTTATATTTTCATAAATTAATAAATATACGTTCAAAATTCATTAAATCTTACACATCTTTAAAGCTACTTATTTATATTTTTATTAATTAATAAATACACGTTCAAATTACATACTGCTTATGCTTATATATATATATATATATATATATATATATTATTTACTATTTGTAACATTGTATGCAATTAACTGATACGTCTCGTTTTCTGTCAGTTTTCTTTGTATTATTATTCTCAAATATGCAATAACATTGTAGCGAATTGTCCTTACTTGGGATGGAGAAAATCGAACGATGCTCTAAAAAAAAGTTGTGATGCCATATTTGACATTAGGAATTGAAAAAGTTCGTGATGCCATAATTGACCTTAGGAAATGAAAAAGTTCGTCATCCTATGAGTCCTTTTAAAGCACGTGTGACCAATAACCCGCAACACTCAAAAATAGATGAATGACTTTTAACATTTCAAGTCTGACTCGTTATTCTTTTTTCACGACATAACAAGGTGGTTGATTGAATTACGGAATTCTCACAAACATGGCGTTGAGATGTTTCTATCTTGTCGAGGAACGACATCCGCTTCAACTATTCTAACTTCATAATTGCTATGTAGTTTCTAGATCCTTCTGTGAGTGTATCTGAGAGGAGATAAGCTCTTTTTTTTAAATAATTGGTTTGAAAGAAGGAAGTTTAAGTAATTTTTTTTGAAATCACATAAGATAAAGTTTTGGCGTATATTTGATTTCTAAAGAAAGATTTTGCTTAATTTATTATAGATCACAAACTCTCCATTAAGTACCACTCAACGGGGAAGGGTAGCCTAAGATTTGAATCTTCTATATTATATTTATTTATTTATTTTTTATTTCTTTGTGAGTGGGGTTGGACTCTCTGATTTACATGTCCTTAAGTACCTCCTAACGGGGAAGGGTAGCCCAAGATTTGAACCCAAGACTTCCAGTTCGGTGAGACTTCATTTCCACGACCATTGCCGCTTGAGCATCCATCCATCCATCCATCCATCCATATTCACATAATACTCTAGGGTAATCCCGACTTGAACTGCCACGCAACCTATAATGGTAACTTAACCTACAAGTACAAACCCAATAAATCCATGGAAACTCCACTTAAATATCATATTTAAAAATAAAAAAAATATATAAACTTCAAAGCTAATCTACCCTGCAACTTATTCCATCAAACTTATAAGTAAATAGCATCTCAGGCGATATTAAAAAAGAATTTTCAGATTTTCAGTCAAGGCATGGCAACAAGTTTCCCATATAATTCGAACCACGTAGGGCAAGATCTGCAGCTCTTATATTTTTTTTAGGTCAATGTATGCAATAATATCGCTATTACAATCTCTCAATTTTTACATTACAGATAAATAATATGCCTAGGATTTCAAGTCCCTAGGAGATTTGCCTAGTTGTGTGCAACAAATTCGGATTGAGCAGAATGTCTTTCCTCCATCTGTTGTACCTGGTTCTGTTACGAAATCTTCCTCCTCTTCAATCTGGCTAAATATGGCAAGGCGACAGTTTTAGTTCCTCAACCGTTTTCATCTTGCTATTTTCCCTGTTTTTTTTAATATCGCTAGTACTGCAAAATATATCATATTTACACGGGCAGATGATTAGAAAAACCAAGCTATGATGTTTGCTGGAATATGTTGCTCGTTCGTTCTTTCTAGGTTATATCCATAGAAGCATGGAGGAAACGAACGTAAGCAGCAACCTTTTGAACCCATTCCAATAACCTATTTTTCATATAAGTTGAATCCTCCATTCTAATGCCGACCTTGAAATCGCCATCACGATCCGAGAGACACATTTTTTCAAAATCAATTAACAGTGGGCAATCATTCGCATCTGCAACACAATAATTTGACCTCTCAGCTGATATGGTTGCAGTTTCTTCCTCCTCGAGCTTCGGACGATCGCCTTCCGCCGCCATCGGCATGTTAACAGTTCCTTCTTCGACGGCCACATGGCATGGCTTCTCAACAGCCAGCAGTTGTATAGTTGTGTTATCAAATCCCATGATAGCTAGGGCTTCAACAGACCTCTGGCATCCAGTATCCATTGTCAAACAAAAACCCAATTATCGTAACGTATCGTTCAATTTTCCCTTCCTTTTACGGTCTTCTTTCCTTAATTTCCACCAATAAATCTCTCTTGCTTGGCTTGCCTTGAGTGAAATTAGAGATAACTAACAGAGCATTCGAATTCGCTTATGAAATTATGAAATTGATGTTTGCTTGATTTATATATAGAAATGATGGCTTCTAAGAGCCCGATTTTTTTTGTCTAGTCCATGCCGTGGAAGGCTGGAAGCTTCGCTAGAGGGTCATGGCATAGTCGTGTCGTGTTCATTGACCATCCTGCTGCGTCCTTCAAACACACGGGAATGATCTGAAAATAACGCGTATACTTCATACTTAATACCGGGCCAGGTAATATTAGGGACCTGCAAAATTCAACACGGCAGGAGTTGCCTCTGATCATAGAGTCACCGTACAGATATAACGTGACTTACTTAACAAAGTCATGTAAAATGTGTTTCCACAATTTGATTGAGTCCATTCAAGGATTTAGTTATCCTGTAAAATGTGTTTCTACAATTTGATTGAGTCCATCCAAGGATTTAGTTAGAGATGGAGGTTAGTCGACGGCCTGACGGAAACGGCTGTAGGAGCCGTAGAGCCTACCGCCAGGTGATGCTTTGCAGAAAGCAGTGGACACGGACACGGAACTATGACGCACATAGGAAGTGTTAGTGTATTTAGTGCGGCAGGATGTTCTGTCATTCACGGCAATCGCCGTGCAGGCCTGACCTCGCCCACGCGCACGCCCTGCTTTGCGGAGAACACACGGAACCATTCCGGTCTTTCAAGCAGAATTGTAACTTTTTAATCAAATCCGACAACCAATATATATGTCGTTGATAATAAGCCGAGGATGATGATGAGTTAAAACCCAACCCATCATTATTCATTTACTTCAATTAAAGAAAAAATTCTATTAAAAATAATTGAATTTTGGAAATTAATGGGATTGAAAATTAAGCACGTGAGTCAGAGTCCATCACTAGCTATCATTATTTATGAGTTTGTAGATACATAGTCGACTTTCACCCACACAAAGAAAATTTATATAGTGTCCTTGAATAATTATATGGCATTCTTGTTATACATTTCAAAATATAAAATTTATAATTTCGAAATTTCTAACTCAAACTCACCTAAAACGTAAAATGACATTGAGCTATTTTCCATCTTTCAATATAAAGATGTTTGTATATCGATTACTTTTAATTATGTAATCGTAGTTAAGAGTTTGTATATCAATTACTTAATTATGTAATCGTAGTTAACAGTTATTGCGTGGCAAAATTAGTAAATTTGTGCATTAAAATATAAATGAGATTGTAAAATATCTATAATATTTTAGAATAGTTGACAACATTAGGTTATGGTTTGTTATAATTTAGTATGGTTAATCATGTTTGTTTATACTTTACGAGAGTTGGGTTTGATTAGCCATGTTTGATTTTTTTTATGATTAAATTTCATAAGTTGTAGTTTAGTATGATTGATTTTGGCTTACTATATATCAATAATGGGTTACTTTGGTTGATCATGTTTCACTATGCTTAATCATAGGTGGACATATTGGCTATAGACAACAATGTTGATTATGGTTTACTATCTATGTCATAGTTAATCATGCTTTATTATGGTTAACATCGGTTGACCATGGATGTGTATAGTTTAACTCGGTGGACTATAATCGACAATGATTAACTTTAGTTGAACTTGCTTTACTATGGTTGACTCTCTCCTATGATTGATTTACTTTGGTTAATTTTGGGATACTATGGTTGATTTATGGTTAATTTACGTTTATATTTGGTTTATTATGGCTGACCTTGGCTCATTTTGGTTTATTATGGTGTTACAGATCTATTTGGGCACATCATTCCCGATTATCACATTAGTACAATTAGGGCTCATCAAACCCTAATTCAGTTGCTACATGCCCTAGACATGTCATCAAATTGAATGCTTCCATCCATGAAGGTTTCCTAGCCTGAATCCCTGTTGAAATGCCTCCTTGAGACACCAGCACAGCCTTAGTCAGGGGTAACTACACTGCACAACAGGTAGGCCCATTCAAGCCTCCACTGCAGTGCACTTAGAGCCACTTTGACCTGCGCTGAGCGAGAATGAGCGAAATAGTCATAGGATTCTGAGAATAATCCCTCATTCTAGAGCATTCTTGAAGGATGCCCAACTCTTATCTCATCCTATGAGGTCGACTTTGGATAGGCTATGGATCAATTACCTTTCTATCCTCTCATCCCTTGCTCCATGGAAACTAACTCCAATTTTGGAAAACCATCCAATGCCCAATTTATGACATAACCACCTACATTTCCCTATAAATTGACCACTCATCATAGTGATCAAGATGCTAGAATTTGAAGATTGTCGAGAAATACTATTTTTTTGAGATTTGAGTTCATGTCAAGTAATGTTATGTTGTTGGATTGATGTGCTTTTGGTGTGACGAGGCTATGCACTGAAGCTGGATGAGTGACACGAGATCGAACCGCATTGGGTGTAACTCCTCCTTCTACATCAATAAAGTTGTTTGTTCCTTTTCCCATATTCTTGTTCATATCTATGATGCAAATATGTTTCAATATTTTCGATTCCATTTATTTATAGTAGATAGATTATGTAATTTGATCGTTGTCGTCTTTTGTTTCTATTGATAGGTACTAATTGAGTGGATTCAATTCGAGTGGGAGCGACGGGAGCAATTCAAAGGAGATCAAGGAAGTGAAAGATCACAAGTAAGTTCCTTCATCTCATCTATCTTTTATAGGAAAATGTTAAACCACTTTCTTTTTGTTGTTCTAAGTGTAACTACCGACTTAGGGAAAATGTGTTTATCTTTAGATACAAAGTCCATATAACATATGGGTTTGCTATTATCGGATTTATTTACTATAAATGTTCAACAATGTTTAACTTTGGTTGGACATGGTTGACTTAGGTTGGCTATGATTCAATTTGATTGACCATGTATGGACATGGTTAGCCATGGTTGGCCATGGTGATTATGTTTAGTCATGGTTTTCTATGGTAATATCACATTGCATTTTCATCATGGTTCACTTATGTTGAATTTCTTTGTTCCTGAAGAAAAATTGACGTAACACAATGAGGATGAATTTTCCACATTGTGATATTCATCCTCATTGTGTTACGTCAATTTTTCTTCATCCATTAATGATTACATCACATTGCAAGTTTCATTAATGCTTATGTCACCTTACAACATTCCCTAACTGTTATGTTTGAATGAGATAGCACATATCTCAAAACTTGGAAAATTTCTATTAACTTCATTAACATTGGGTTTTTTCTTTTTTGTAAATTACCACATTTAGTTAATGAAAGATAACATAAAAATAATTTTAATAATATCAAACTGTTTAGTAAGTATGAATAGTTCATGCATGGAATTTCTAGATACAACCATATCAATACACAATAGGAGTGTAAAGTAATATCTTATAAGGAATCGATATGAGCTAAATCATGTTAGTATGTCTAAGACCAAAGTGAGATATTACAGTTATGGATAACACACTAGAATCAACTTTTGAATCTGGTGAATGATGACTCAAACCCTTTGCCGATAAGCACCGAGCTTATCTCGATTGCAGGTTGCCCAGACCTGTCTACGTGGCTCACTGGGTCCTTCCATCTCCTTTACCATCTTTGTTTATAAACCATCCTCATGTCGTGACTGAAAATTTTTAAAACTTCCAACATGGGTAGGTGTTGTTGGAAATTGAATTAATTATTTAAATTGATGCCTGTCATCCATCCATCCCTTTTGTTATAACATTCAACGCCATCTTGAATGAATTCAAAACATCCATTTCCCCTCAAAATTTCCCATTCTTGAAGAAAGTTGTAGTTAGTGTTACAAAGTGGCATTCAAAATAAACCCGCAATCGATGTTATAACATAATAAGTAGCACTATCTACATCATAATATCAAGCTCACTAAAAACAAAGTAGCCGAAAGTCGTGATGTAATCACAAACTATGATCCTGTCTCACTAATTTCAAATTCAATTGAAGGAAACTAGAAACCGGTTGAAGTCAAGGAGCTATGTCCCCTATGAGAAGCTCCTTTGTGGCTATGCTTTCCTCTACATAATTCCCATGTTTCTGGACTGAACACAGGCATGTTTAAATGGTATTTAAATCTTTCTACCCATTTATTACAATATTTTTCTTATTCTATGGTTTTCCCTCTTTTGCACCTGAACGCCCCAAGTTAGCTTTCCATTAGAAAAAAAATGAACCGTTCTCAATGAAGTTTCCCTAAAATTAAGTTCCCTCAGTGAACAAATTGTAGTTCCCTTCATCGCCAGTGACGAGTCTTGTGGATATAATAAATGTAGAGAATCCTCCTGAACCTAATCTAACCTTGTATTGATATGTTTCCCTTTTCCTCACACAACTAGCTCCACGATCTTGAATCAGGTTGTTTAAGCTTATTATGTACTATGGTAATCAAAAGAATTTAGTCTCGACAACACTTTTTGAGGCACTCGCTTTGCTTTGGATAGGGAAAAAAAAAGGGCTTTGGACAAGGTAGAAAGAAGGGTAGAGGCAAAAAGCCTTTGCTTTGGTGAGTGCATAAAGCAGCGTAGAGGACACGAGAAGGATAGAGGGATAAGAAAGGATAGTGCCATAGAGGAGACTCATAACCTGATTGCTCTTTTTGTCCTGCCATAAAAAAAAAAAAAAAAAAAAAAAAAAAAAAAAAAAAAAAAAAAAAATGAAATAACAGTGTAGAGGAGAGTGATAACTAAGCCCTTTTTTCCTTTAGTAAAAAACAAACAAATAGCTAGAGTGTTTAATTTTCATTGAAATTTCTATGAAAACAATTTTTATTTAAGTAGATTACGTTTTTGTTAAATTTTAAAGTAATCATGTCATTTGTTAGTTCACAATTGCACATAGAAAAATGTAAATTCTAACAAAAGTAAAAATTAAAAATTAAACTATAATAATTTATTTTAACAACGAAATTAAATAAATATAAATTTAGATAAAATAAATTTGAAATCATGAAATTTTTTTTACAACTGCTACGAAATATTTTTTCATTTAAAATTTCTAAGAATATTAACAATCATATCTTCATTTTCTATATGTCTAAAAAAATGAGTAACTAAAATCTTACATCTTTAGAAATATCTTTTAGTAATTTACATTTTCAATATTAAATAAGTAGTTTTTCATTTTTAAAATTGATCTTAAAATTGGTATTTGAAATTGGATTAACTAAAAAGACTAACAAATGAGTAAGGTTAATATTAGAAAGTTATAAATCAACATGATACAAATGATACATAAAAACTATATATAATATATATATTATTATATATATATATATTATATATATTATATATATAATCTTCATATGCTCGAAAACCTCGATAAAGAAATAACAACTATAAAAATGAGCCTAATGTTATATTCAAAGATTATGATAAAATTAAGGCATTCAAATCTTTCTGCTAATATATTACTATATATTTCCTATTGTGATATTTTTCCTCTTTTGCATCCAGGTACCCTATGTGGAGTTTCCAAAAAGGAGAAATAATTAGAATGTTTATTTTGCACTAAAATTTCCATAAAAACAACTACCCTCAATAATATATTTTTTTTCTCCATATTGTATAGTAAATGTACAATCTAAAAAAATCCATAAAATAAAACCAAAAAATCCATAAAATAATGCAATTAAAATTTTACTTGTGAATCTTAAATTTAATTTACATGTCTTTGAACAGAACAAATTAAAGAATTTTAACACCTTCTTACCACAAAAATATAACCGTTTAGTTATTCCTCTGGGCATCTAAAAGGTTATGTCTTCATTTAATGTTAGCCCAGTTCTATGATGACACTATCATATAATTCATTAAAATTAATATATGTGAAAATTATTGTATTTCAAAATTTTCAAAAAAAACCTCAAATGATACAAGTATTCTGGAAAAAAAAATAAAAAAATATGATACAACTAAAACCAAAAAAAATTGTTTTAGCTCCGTGCTATATTTGAAAATTATTGTATTTCAAAATTTTCAAAAAAAACCTTAAATGATACAAGTATTCTGGAAAAAAAAATAAAAAAATATGATACAACTAAAACCAAAAAAAATTGTTTTAGCTCCGTGCAAAACTATTAAATGGATACATGCTTTTTGTTTACCGGTAAAGATGAATCCACCGGAATTTTAGATATGCGAAATTAAAACTTTCCTATTAATTAGTATGATAATTTAATATATCTCTATGAATAGAAGCTTGATTGTATAGGTTATTTTATTATAATTTTTCTTAAAAGGAAAGATTATTATTTTGAAGTGAGATATGGAAGTATGTTATTATCATTATATTTTAATATATTCATGCTATTTGGGTTTGGGTTTTTTGTTGTTGTTAAAGTGAGTTAGATCACTTTTTAACGAGATTTTTGGTGATAAGTTATTAGCAATCTTATTTGATATTTGATTTATTTTATTGATATTGGTACCATTTTTACGGAATAATAGATGAGTAATTAATTAGTTTTGGATAGTGTTTATATTGTTTTTGAAATGGATTAAAGTTTTAATTTAGAATATTTTATTTGTCTAATGAAGTGTTTGATTTAGAGTTTTTTATTTAAAGTAGATTTGGATATATAGTTTTTTCAAGGTCTATTAAATTGGAAACTAAACTAATAGTAGTTTTGTTGCATGTGTATTTTTCACTTTCTACCACACTTATCTCAAAGGCATTTTGGTGGGGGTTGGATCTCTCCAAAGCATATTTGGTATAATGAATAGATGACTTTGAAGAGAATATAACAATTAAATGAAAATATTTCTATATTTCTAATATGAAATTTTTTATAATACAATCTACAATCACATTTTCACATGTTAGTAAATTTAGATGAACATGTAAAGACCATTTAAATTTTTTATTTTTAGCTTCTCTACTTCAAATGTGGCACCCAATAATTAGCATATAGTGTACCCAGAAAGTGACCTTCAAATTTAGAATAATTCCTTGTGTAATTTTAGATCGGAACATCACACTATTAAGCTTGAGTTTTTAGATGAGAAATTTATGTGTTTTGGAGCATTAAACATATTATAGTGAATATTAAAAAAATTATGTAGTTTGACAAATTTTAAATAATTTTCAATTTCAAAGTTAAATTGATGTGATCCACCCCACGCTTTCACGTAGCTGTGGTTATCCACCTGTCTGGGATTTATGACGTTGGTGAATTTCGTTTGTTGTTTTGGCGGTTGTTTGTAGATATGGATATCAGATATTTTTATTAGAGTCTAGAAACATTTAATGAGCTCGTAATTACCAATCTACGGTACCCAGCCTTGGGTTTTGTCCTCCCGTTTGGTCCTTTTACACAAAATGCTCCTGTTTCCTGATCATTGCATGGGTTTTGCTCTGCTATGGGGACTCTGCAAGGGTTTTTGTCAAAATGTACAGTTTCACTCCGACGCTTATGGCAATCTCTGGTTTTTGGGCATAGCTATAAGTGAATGTCAGCCTTCAGAATTTGTCAGTGTTGTTGTCAGTGGATTTTTTTCCTGCCGAATAAATTAGCCTTGGTTCTGGAGGTGAGATTGCTCGAATTTCTTTTACACAGTGAGTTCTTCATTTTTTTTGTATTGTTCTGCTGCTATTTGGTTTCGGAATTTGGGCTCTCAACCAATGGTTATCCTTTGTTGTTGTTGATATTACCCTTTACTTCTACTACGGTGCAAACGTCGTTTAACCTCAGGTCTCAATGTACACAGGTGACGACATGATGGTTTTTCTCGGCTACAAACCAGGTACTTTGTCCCTCCGTGCCTTATACTTGTCTTCTTCTGGCATAGTAACTGACCAACGCCTGCTCCTCTTGTCTCAGGCTTTTTCTGGTTATCTGTGGCTCTGTTCCACGAGGTTCTTGGTCCGATCGTAGCTAGGTATGTTACGTTTTCCCTTTATTTATTTTTGTTATGCTTCAGCTCTGGTAGCTCGCTACAGGGTATGCGAACTGTGACTTGTTTGGTTTGTGCAGGTCAAGGGTTCGACCTAGACATGAGGATTTAACACAGTTTGGTCTCCAAATGAGACAACCCTCTACCGATAGGCTCTATCTTCCAAAGTTTGTCAATTTGCAACTAGGGTTTCTTTTCATCTCTATAGGATTTCTCTCTCACTATCCCGTAGTCATGCACAAATTGATTCGTTCTCACAAATTAGGCTTGAGTCAGTTTTCGTTTATGGTTCTGGTTGGGCTATCTATTGAGATTGAGGGCTTTCGCTGATATCAAACCCTAGACTAGGGTTTCTCTGTTCTCTCTGATGCTGGGCACTTGATTTATTTTGGACGAATGTAATGCTTAAATTAAATGGAACAACAACAATGTAAATATAAATTGTCTGTCTCTGTTTATTTATGAAAGATGTGAAGATTTGTTCGAAATTACCTTTGTTGTAATTTGTTTTCTCCGGCACTCTGTTTCTGTATTATTCTTTCGGTCGACTCACTGTGCATTACTCTCCTGGTTGTGAATTCAATTCGATTATCCTTCGCTCCGGTTGTGGATGTATGTGCGTATTCAAGGTTGCTTTCTGTTAAGTGAGGGAGGAGAAAAAAAACACGACCTACAGTAGTCGTTCTCTATATGCTAACACTGAAATCAATTATTCAATGAATGAAACATAATGGTACAACACGTACGAAATGACACAGATGGACAATTAGGAAAAAGTTGCGTTATGTCTTTTTTTATTGCTTGAATCTGGAAATGCTGAACCCTTTTTACAAGTTTTCCCCATTTTACATTTATACGTCTTCATTTATAGTTAATGAAATTGTAGTTGCTTTCGGTTAAAGGCAATATAGTTGTATAACTACTAATTCTCGATTCTGTTTACATGACAAGATCTTCATTTAGACATTTTTGTCTTTTCCTTTTTTTAAGTTGACAAAACAATTACTAAGCTGTTGTTTATTAAAGTCAGACACGTAACAACCCTAACCGACCAACTAACTTTTGACTACTACAACAATTAAAAGAAAAAACAAAATCCTACCTCATGCTCTGATAACTAAACATGAAAGACAATCCAAATGTTAAATCAACTTTCCAACCTGGCAGAGACATCACCTGGTCATGGAACCCTAGCTGGATGCTCCGGCATCAGGCTCGTCGGGCAAAAAGAAATCATGGATCGATCCATGAGCTTCTCGATTGAAGAACCTGTCTGCCCAATCTGCCTGGCATTAAGCCACGAACTGTCCTCAATAGGATGGTTCTTCCACTTGACCAGGTATTGCAGATAATCCTTCTACTGAGTTCATTTGGCCACTTGAGTGTCGAGAATGCTCTCGATCTCGGGAGGTTGAACATAAGGCATCTGTCTCTTCCAAGCTTCTCCTCCATCCTGGGTATTCCATGTAGGCCGTGTGGTTCCATCTTCTTCCTTTTCTTCTAGGTCAGCCATGTAGGGGAACATGTCTGCTACATTGAATATAGGTGAAATGCCTATTCCTGGTGGCAGCTGTAACTCATTGGCATTCGCTGAAAATTTTTGGAGGACTTTGCAGGGTCCTATCTTCTTGTACTTTAATTTATTGTATGTACCCTTAGGGAAGCATTCTTTGTGCAAATGCGTGAGTACTTCATCCCCCATGTTAAACTGTACGTCCTTTCTCTTCAAATATGCTTGTTGTTTATACTTTAGGCTGCTATCCTGCAATTTAATTTTTACCTGTTCATGCAAATCTCTTATCGCATTAGCGAAATCTTCTACATCTTTGCTTCGCCTTTCCTGCAGTCCAAGATCCCGCAACTCGTGCACTCCGCGAGGATGCACATCGTACAGGATCTAAAATGGGTTGAAGCCTGTGCTGCGGTTAGGCGAGTCATTATAAGCGAACTTTGCCTGTGCAAGCACTTGATCCCACATCCGTGAATTCTCTCCAGCCAGGCTTCATAGCAGGTTTCCCAAACTCCTGTTTACAACCTCTGTTTGCTCGTCAGTTTCCGGGTGATAATCAGAACTGTAACTCAGCTGTGTGTCCATTTTCTTCCACAAGGTATGCCAAAAGTGTCCCATGAACTTCACATCGCTGTTTGAAACGATAGATTTATGCAATCCATGTAACTTGACAATCTCTGTGAAAAAAAGTGGGCGACATGAGTGGCATCACTGGTTTTTCTGCAAGGAATAAAATGCGCCATTTTTTAGAATCTATCCACTACTACCATCACTGATTCATAACCTTGTTGTGTCTTAGGTAGACCTAAGACAAAGTCTAAGCTGACTGAGTCCCACAGTTTACCTGGAACAGGTAACACTGTGTACAATCCCGTGTTTTGAGTGTGACCCTTTACCAATTGGCACACTTTACATCTGGCCACAAATCGTTGTACATCCCTCCGCATCTTTGGCCAAAAGTAGAAATGACTAAGCTACTTGAGTGTCTTGTCCATGCCGAAATGTTCGGCTAGACCTCCACTATGCTTCTCTCAAATAATATTCTCCCTCATCGAGCAGTCAGGTATGCACAGCTATCCTCCCTTAAAAGACAGTTTCTCCTATAAGTTGTAGTCCAACCATGGACTATTATCTCTCATTAAGGGATTCTGACATGCCTCATAGGCCTCCTTAAAATCTTTATCAATCTGGTATGTCTTTTAAGTGCTCAAAACCCAGCACTTGCACAGTGCTTTCCTGCAGAAGTAGAGCTCTTCTACTTAGTGCATCCGCCACCTTATTGGACTACCCCTAATATGCTTCAATACAAAGTTGAAACTCTGCAAATACTCCACCCATTTGGTGTGTTTGTGGTTCAACTTGTGTTGTTCCATTACATATTATAGTGCAGAATTATCTGAAAACAGCACAAATTCGTTTCCCAACAGATAATGCCTCCAATGTTTTAATTCCTGTACAACAGCATAGAACTCCTTATCATACGATGAATATTTCTGTCTGCTTTCATTTAGCTTCTCACTAAAGAACATTACAGGCTTGTCCTCCTGGCTGAGTACAGCTCCAATTGTTGTACTGCTAGCATCACAGCGAACGTAAAAAGGCTTCTTGAAATCTGGAAATCTTAGGATCGGCCTCTCAGTGATCTTTCTCTTTAACAACTGGAAACTTCTCTCCGCTGCCTCTGTCCATTGAAAAGGCTGACTGGCCTTTTTAATGGTATCCAACATAGGTGCACAAATTTCGCTAAAATTCCTTTTGAATTTCCGGTAAAAACTGGCTAGTCCATGAAAGCTACGTACCTCAAATAAATTTTTTGAAGATGGCCAATTCACTATTGCCGCAACCTTCTCTGGATCCATATTTAGTTCGTTTTCTGCTATTACAAAGCCTAAATAAATCAATTCCTTCTGCAGAAAGGTACATTTCTTCAAATTAATTAGGAGTTTATTCTGCTGTAATTTTTCCAGCACTTTCTGTACGTGTTGAAGGTGTTCTTCCCTTGTCCTGTTGAAAATTAGTATGTCGTCCAGGTACACTATCACAAATTTCCTGATGTACTCCTTCAACATCTCATTCATTAACCTCATGAATGTACTGGGCACATTGCTCAGTCCAAATGGCATGACCAGCCATTCGTACAACCCCTCATTCGTCTTAAAGGCTGTCTTCCATTCGTCCCCCTCTCGTATCTGAATCTGATGGTACCCGCTCTTCAAGTCTATCTTAGAGAAATATGTTGCCCCGCTTAAACAATCCATCATGTCATCCATCTGTGGTAGTGGAAAATTGTACCGGATGGTGATTTTGTTGATGGCCCTAGAGTCTGTGCACATCCACCACTCTCCTCCCTTCTTGGGAGTGAGAACTGTTGGGACTGCGCAAGGGCTTAAACTTTCCCTTATCAATCCCTTGTCTAGCAGTTCTTCCACCTGCTTCCTAATCTCTCCATTGCCTTTGGGGCTCATTTGGTATGCCGAATTGTTCGGAAAACTAGCTCTGGGTATGAAGTCAATATGATGACTTATGCTTCTTTTAGGGGGTAATTTGTCTGGCAAGTCATCCACCACTATATCCATAAATTCCTACAACATTTGCTGGATTTTTGTAGGTAAATCTGATACCTCTGTATGCAACAATATTGTCCTTGCTTTCTTTACAACTGCATAACCCATCTCACTATCCTCCACTTGTTTCAGAAACTGGTTTCCATTAACCAACAATGTTCTTGGTTCACTTGTCCCTGTTGTCCCTTCTTCCTTGATGGGCACAAGCGTATGCTTGATTCCATCCTTGACAAACTTATAACAGTTCATCACTCCATCGTGTACCACTTTCATGTCATACTGCCAAGGCCTGCCTAGCAGTATGTGACATACATCCATCGACATGATGTCACAAACGACTTTATCCTTATATCTGCGTATTTGAAACTCCACCTCACACTGTTCATCCACCAACAACTAATGGCCTTTTTGCAGCAATGAGACTCTGTAAGGGTTGGGATGTTTCAAACGCTTCAACTCCAACTTTTCTAGCATCTCTGTGGACACTAAGTTATCAGTACTACCATTGTCAATAATTAACTTATAACACTTATCTTGTGACTTACAAATTTTTCTAAACAAAGCCTTCCACTGGGTCTATTCGGTGACCTCGTTGACTGGTTTTAACAACACCTTGTGCAGCACTAGGGCTTCCCCTGTCTCTGGAGCATTTTCTGCTTCTTGGGGAGGTGTCGCTGCTTCCTCCAGTTGTGCAACATATGCACCCTACTGTCCAGCTTGATCTGCCTCTGGACATTCAAATGATCGGTGTCCCCATTTATGACACTTGTAACACTGATAACCAGCCCCTCTACCTCGGCCATTTCCCTTGCCTCGCTGGGACCTACCGCCTCTCGCGTTATCACCTCTATCTACTGATCCGGAAGCTTTGGAACTACTACCTTCCTCATTGCTACTAGCAGTCTGCCCTCTGCCATATGAATGGCCTTTTCCTCTGCCGGCTCCTCATCCTCTCCGGGCATTTTGCCTTCTAGTAATTTTCTCTTCAGCTTTCATCGCACTCTGATATGCTTCTTCAGTGCTTTTCGGAGACAAAATACTGATTTCATCTAAAATATCTAACCTTAACCCATTTACATACCTGGTTGTTATTTCTGAAGTATCCTTTGTATTTCTGGCTCTTAAGTTCACTTGATAGAACTCCTCCGTGTACTCCCTCACTGTCATTCCTTTCTATTTTAGATTCTACACCTGCCTGTGCAGTGCAATCTAATAGTCTTTCGATAGAAATTTTCCCTTTAACTTGGCCACCATCCTTGACCAGGTTTTAATCAGAAACTTGTTGAATCTCTTTCTCTCCATCTGGACACTATACCACCACAGGGCTGCATGTCCCTTCAATTTTTTCACAGCGAACTTAACTCTGCAGTCTTCGCTGAATTCCTCACACTTGAAATACTTATCCATCTCGCTGATCCAATCCAATAAAACCTCTATGGACAGGTTTTCATCATAGGTTGGGAGTTCTGGCTTAGGGTTTACTGCTTGCCACTAAAACAAACCTCAACAATATCACTTCTGGGGACTCGCTTTCTGGTCCATCTGTTGCTGCTTCAGTTTCCTCTTCACTGTCATCGCCTATTTCTGGGTCTCTTCTTCTCCCTACCTCTACTACCTCAAAACGGGCAGCAATAATTCTGATCTCCTCTCTCAGCCCTTCCTCTGTTATCCTTCGAGCACCTCTGCCACGACCCCGCCTTCCTCTCTCCATTTCTCTAACTAACATAAACACCTGGCTCTGATACCACTTTGATGTGATCCAGCCCACGCTTCCACGTAGCTGTAGTTATCCATCTGTTCGGGATTTATGACGTTGGTGAATTTGGTTTATTGTTTTGGCGGTTGTTTGTAGATATGGATATCAGATATTTTTATTGGAGTCTAGAAACATTTAATGAGCTCATAATTACCAATCTATGGTACCCAGCCTCGGGTTTTGTCCTCTCGTTTGGTCCTTTTACACAAAATGCTCATGTTTCCCAGTCATTGCATGGGTTCTGGTCTTCTATGGGGACTTTGCAAGGGTTTTTGTCAAAATGTGTGGTTTCATTCTGGCGCTTATGGAAATCTCTAAGTTTTGGGCATAGCTGTAAGTGAACGTCGGCCTTCCGAACTTGTCAGTGTTGTTGTCAGTGGATTTTTTTCCTGTTGAATGAATTAGCCTTGGTTATGGAGGTGAGCGTGCTCGAATTTATTTTACATAGTGAGTTCTTCATTTTTTTGTATTGTTCTACTACTATTTGGTTTCGAAATCTGGTCTCTCGGCCAATGGTTATCCTTTGTTATTGTTGATATTACCCTTTACTTTTGCTACGGTGCAAAGGTCGTTTAACCTTAGCTTTCAAGGTACACAGGTGACGGCACGATGGCTTTTCTCGGCTACAAACTAGGTACTTTGTCCCTCAATGCCTTATACTTGTCTTCTTCTAGCGTAGTAACTAACCAACGCCTTCTCCTCTTGTCTCAAGCATTTTCTGGTTGTTTGTGGCTCTGTTCCGTGAGGTTCTTGGTCGGGTTGTGCCCAGGTATGTTACATTTTCCCTTTATTTTATTTTGTTATGCTTCGGCTTTGGTAGCTCTATGCAGGGTATGGTAACTGTGACTCGTTTGGTTTGTGCAGGTCAAGCGTTCGACCTGGATGTGAGGATTTAACACAGTTTGGTCTCCAAATGACACAACCCTCTGCTGGTAGGCTGTGTCTTCCAAAGTTTGTCAATTTGCAACTAGGGTTTCTTTTCGTCTCTGTAGGATTTGTCTCTCGCTATCCTACAGCCATGCACAAACTGATTCATTTTCCCAAATTAGGCTTGAGTCTATTTTCATTTATGGTTCTGGTTGGGTTGTCTACTGAGATTGATGGTTTTCCTTGTTATCAAACCCTAGACTAGGGTTTGTTCGTTCTGTCGGACACTGGGCACTTGATTTATTTTGGACGAATGTAATGCTTAAATTACATGGAACAACAACAATGTAAACATAAATTGTCTATCTCTGTTTATTTATGAAATATGTGAAGATTTGTCCGAAATTACCTTTGTTGTAATTCATTTTCTCCAGTACTCTGTTTCTATATTATTCTTTCGGTTGACTCGTTGTGCATTACTCTCCTGGTTGTGAATTCAATTCGATTATCGTTCACTCTGGTTGTGGATGTATGTGCGTATTCAAGGTTGCTTTTTGTTAAGTGAGGGTGGAGAAAAAAAACGTGACCTACAGTAGTCATTCTCTGTATGCTAACACTGAATTCAATTATTCAATGAATGAAACATAATGGTACAACACGTAGGCAATGACACAGATGGACAATTAGGAAAAAATTGCATTCTATCTTTTTTTATTGCTCGAATCTGGAAATGTTGAACCCTTTTTACATGTTTTCCCTATTTTACATTTATACGTCTTCATTTACAGTTAATGAAATTGTAGTTGCTTTCGGTTAAAGGCAATATAACTGTATAACTACTAATTCTCGGTTCTATTTATATGACAAGATCTTCATTTATACGTTTTTGTCTTTTCCTTTTTTTAAGTTGACAGAACAATTACTAAGCAGCTGTTTATTAAAGTCAGACACGTAAAAACCCTAACCAACCAACTAACTTTTGACTAATACAACAATTAAAAGAAAAGACAAAATCTTACCTCATGCTCGGATAACTAAACATGAAAGACAATCCAAATGCTAAATCAACTTTCCAACCTGGCAAAGACATGACCTGGTCATGGCGCCCTACCTGGATGCTCCTGCATCATAAATATAAATAGAATTTATGTCGCTTCAGAGGATGTGGTTCTCGCGGATAATTTCTTTGCTTGCTTCACATGATCTGCTTTCTGTGGATATTTAACTTTGAAATTCAAATTTCAGTCTATTTTCAAGATGTAAATTTTAAAGATGTTAATATGTGAATAAAAAATAGGAAAATAGAAAATTATATATGAATATCATAATCAACATGATACGTTATTGGCATTTTATACCTATCTAGTATTTTAAGTATAAAACTCATTGACTTTTGCAATGGCACATATCATTTTTTTTCTTTTTCAAATTTATGAGAAGCTAACTTGAGTTATATATCCTGTAGAGGTGTTCAAAATGGAAACAACTTCTAGCTCTTGAAGTGCAAGATCCACAAAAAGAAATATTTTATTTTCTTGATTTGGATTGGAGTATGATTGGATGGAACAATGTGGCTTGGATCAAATCAAATAAATATAATGACTTTGTTATTGGGGAGAGAAAAATCCATTGTATCGAGCAAGCTTGATAATTTTTTTTAGCAAAACTAAAAGAAGAGAATACTAGAAATCAAAAATATAGAGTTGACAACCCATTGGAATATATAATGTAAGAATTTCTCTACTCATTTTTTCTTAAAATAATTTTGCTTTAAATTAAATTTTTGTCATGTTAATATCTTGTTGTTTCTTATAGGTTTTGTTGTTCATATGGGCGAGAAGATTATCCAGAGATTGATGCATTTTCATATGATATATCAAAAGTGCCTCAAAAGGGGATATGGAGTTGTCCGGGTAGTAAGCATCTAAGACGTGTTTGCACATGTCATTTTAGTCTTCACCTATCTAAGAAAACACCATAACGTGCCTTGATCACTTATGTTCATATGAATGATATAGGTATTACATGTAAACCTTTCCATGGGCAAGAGGTTGATTATTTTGTTGGGAATGCCAGCCGAATGTGTACATCTCAAACATCTTGAATCAGTGGATGAAAAAGTAACCTCATATAGAGCTAAGTTTGATCAAAACTATTTTCTTACTCATGACGACATTGGCAATATATAGAGTAGATTGAAACATGCCCAATACATGTTTGATAATAATGATGCTCAAAGTGTGCATATATGGAATATCGAAACATTCCCAACATATGTTTGATAATAATGATGATCAAAGTGTGCATATATGGAAAACAACAAATCCTGATAAAGTATTTTACTACTCAGAGTTTGACAATTCCATAGATGATGATGGACTCACTCCATTCATTTTAGGCATTCAACAACCACTACCACTAGAATGGATGAGAAAATATGGTCATGATAGTATATTAGCAATGGATTCTACATTTGGGACAAATCACTTTAAGGTAAGTTTATATTTTTATGTATTTTCTTATTTTCATTTGTTACTTATAAGATAATCCAAGGATATAACTAATTTCTTTATTTTTATGTTTTTTCTTATCATCATTTGTTATTTATAAGATAATCCAAGGATATAACTATTTTTTATTTATTTTTATGGTGTTTCAACTTTATACATTATTGGTATTTGATTCCCATCATAATGGTGTTCTAGTGGCATGGGTTCTCATGTCAAGATCTATGACTTCTAATATCACCAAGTAGATGGAGATTCTACTTATTAAAATTCGCATGGGTATGTTGGAGTGGAAGTTAAATGAATTCATGGTAGATGATGCATCTACTAAGATTGTTGCAATCAGATATAGAGATATGAGTGTGTTTTCTCTTCATTTCTCAAAATGCAATGTTATATACATAATTGTAGACTCACTATATAAATATATATATTTAATGTTGTATGACAATTATGTGCAATAGGGCGATATTTCAATGTGAAGTCTACTTATGCATTTGGCATGTTACGAGGGCTTGGTTAAAAAATCTTGTAATGAAAGTGAAATATGATACTACAAGATGTGCCATGTTTAAGCATCTAGATGACATTATGCACATTAAAAAAAATGCAAATTCTACACTTAAGTATACCAACAAATTTCAAAATGACTTCCAAGAGGAAACCACCTTTGTTGAGTACTTTCTAGCACGATGGTTGGACATAATAGGTTTGATTTTTGTAGCTTTAATTTTCATATTTTTGCTATGTTTGTATTGACTACTGACATACTTTCTTTTGTGTTAATCAGAAATGTGGGAAAAATCTGGTCATCACTTAAAGCATGTCCGCACAAGAAACAAATGGGGTTGTTGAGTCCTACCATTCACATTTGAAACAAGTTCTTTTTAAGTCAATATGAGCAGCTTCACATCGTCAATTGGATTGGTTGGTGCATCAATTGTGTTCAATGGTCCACAATTTTTATTGGTGGCCTCAATGTGCAAAGGAAAATGGTTTCCATAGAAACTATAAGGTGGAGAAAATAGAATATCATTCATGGCTAAGGGAACAATCTATCCAGATTGTAATGTGACATTGCGCCATTGAGGTTCTTCAATAACATGGGTGCAAATCAAACATGATATTGATAAATAATATATGGTATGACATTAAAGTTCAAGTTTTTCTATGTGTGATTGTGATTGTGTGAAAAATGTATATGTTTACAAACATGTCATTAAGGTTAGCATGATGAGGGAAAAAATAAGGTTGGAACAAGAAAAAATAGAAGAAAGAATCAATGAAACAACCCTAAACATAGTCATCGTGATCTAACATGATACGTGTGGATAACTTGCATGTTGATGTCATGGTGATAATTTCATAACTCTGTAAATTTTATATTTGTTATCACTCTTTTAATATTGTTTTGACTATTTTGTTTTTCTTTGCAGGTAAATGATAATGCTAATGATTCCATGGATTCTTCTACTGATGTTATGGTCCCTCATAAGAGCTCATATACATCATCTAGCTCTACACAATTTCCTCCCCCAACACAATGTTCTAGAAAATAAAAATAAAAAAATTCTAATGAGCTTGATAGAGCTGCTACATGAGACAATGAAAGAAATACAAACATATGAAGGCGGGAATTACATATCTCAAATGTAAAAGTTAGTTTCAAATATTTTTATTTAAAACATGTATAATCTAAAATTGAAAATAAATGTGAAGGAAATTATTCATTCTATTTGGCGAAGGAAAAACACATTTGCTGATGAGATTGATAGAGCTGCTACTTGAGACAATGAAAGAAATATAAACATGTGAAGGTGAGAAATATATACCTCAAACGTGAAGGTTAAAATGAAATTATTTATTTAAAACATGTTTCATCTAAACTTACAAAGCAATGCTAGAGAATTTAATAATTCTATGGTTGGTAATGTAGGATATAAAAATCTTTTTAAAGGTTAGTTCAAGTGAAATAACTAAACTAAGAACTTTTAATTATGTACCAACATCTATTATGGTCATTTTTTTTGTAAACTGTCCGATCAAAGAGAGGTTAAAAAGGTGTAGACTTTTCTGTCGATTCACAAGATCATGCAATTACTAAAGCAAAGGACAATAATCTGCTTCTACTTTCAACCAACGGAAGCCATTAGATCGATCAAACAATATAAATGAGAATAAGACAAATCGATGGCACATAACACAATAAGTTTTCCTGGGGAAATCCATAGTTGAAAACCCCGCCTATCTGTATTGCATTAATCAGAATTATGCGTGAAGATACAAAGCTTGTTCTCACTAGAACAATTTAGCACAAGTATGCTCAACTCTATACCTCACAAGCCCACTATTAGCCAATAATTAGACAATTTCAAGTGCCTTCCAAGCCCCTATTTCCTTGCTCAATTCCTAGGATGAATAACCCATATTTAAAGGGAAACGATTCTTCCAAAACTGCGTGATCCAAACATAGGTCCTTCTCTGATTGCATGCATGATATTTATAACTCACTAAATCATAAAACCAATAGTACATTTTCCCTGCACTCTATTCTCAACTGGGTCATCCTCTTAAATGACATGCATGAGTTTCTCATGAGGGAATATTCAGTTAACTGGAGTAACACTTGTGGATGCACCAGTGCAACAACTAATTGTTAATCCTCTACTAGTTGAACAAACAATTAGAACTAGTTTAAATGTCTATAACTTATTAAACTCATCCTGGACACCTAAAATTTAGGGAGAACATATACATGATTAGAGAAAGACTTCCAACTTGAAATTCTTAGGCTAATTAATTTAATTAAACTTAATTAACTATTTACAAGTTTCTATGAGAATAGAATTTGATTTTAATTCATAGTTTAATTCAAGGACAAATTAAATTGGAATTTATTGTTGCCATTTCTCAACAAAAGGAACATGAAAGTTTACCTCCACGGGGTATATGACTGTCTCGATTTGGAGTTTCTGTCAATGATCATGTATAAAATTGGTTTTTTACATAGGCACGTGAAGTGGATAATGTCTTGCTTAACATTAGCGTCTATAGTTTTTCTCATCAACAGGGTGCCAACTCATTTCTTCAAAATTTATAGGGGGCTCCACCAAGGATGTGCAATGACTATGCTTCTTTTCATTTTGATCATGGATTCCTTCAATAGGGAAGTTAAGGCCAAATTTGAGGAAATATTTATATTTGGATGTGTTGACCATGCTGGACCCACCAACATGGAAGGGGATCTCCCCGGTAAGAAGTCCCAATTAAACCTCAGACCATTTGGTATAGGAGTCCCAGTAGTAGGTCATATGGTAATGCATTGACCGTGATTTCACACAGAGGCAAGTAAGATGTCTCTGTTGGTAGCAAGGGTGTGATAGTTGTAGCAAGCAAAGGAAGGTGCATGAGAAGTTCTAACACACTAAGGATGAGGTGAGTGCACCCCTCGGAAACCTGTAATAGTACACAGGTTCGAAGGGAACACAAGCGAAGATGCATTACAAGCTGGACATCATGTTAGTGATAAATCCAAAGTGATTCTTAAATCAACAACACATTTTAGAAAGATTCACACATACTTATACAGAATAGTCCATACATGCATCTGTAAGCAAAAAAATACATATATTATTTAGAGTAACCAGATACCATAGAATATAGTACAACATATGCATGAAACGTGTTGGCTCTACTATATTAAGTGTAATTTCTAGTCATAAAATACATCCATGTCCAACCACTAGTTCCAATAGTGGAACGTTATAGCCACAACCACCTTCTCCTCCAAACAGATGTACTAACTCTGTGCAGTGGAGAAGCCAAGGCTCGTTACAATATTGTCCAAGCTTTCTCTAAGATACTACTATTGAAGCTTCATTGACCAAAAGCCTTTACAATGAGTTATGAGGTTCTATCCATAGCAAAGGGTGGGGTGACCATTGACATTCCCCTTTGTGACAGTTCATCTACCCTCATGACTCTTCATCTACTCTATGACTATTACATCCAACTATTGACACTTGAACTTCCACTTGACACAACATTACATTATAATGCACATGTGTTCATGTGAGACTAAATGGCTTGAGCAAGCCATGCAAGACACCATTGACACTCGATCTGTTGTGGTGATACCAACTCTTTGACATGCCTATGATGGTGAAGGTGGTGAGTTGATGCCAAGGTTGGTCATCCATGATAGTGTGCATGGGCCGCATGGTGACATCCTGCTGAAGAAAACTTTTTCCTCCGTTGCATCCGAGTGCATTGGTGTGGCTCCTCCATACAACTTGTCTAATAGCATGCGCATGAACTTCTTGGTGCAACCGAACCGGAAACACAGTGATGAATAGTGTCCATGTTGATCTTCCAGTGTGTGCTGGTGGTCAAGAGCATCAACTATCAACTACATGCTTAGCTCCAATCAGACTTGCTTCTTGTCTTCGCCTTGGTGAGTGTGTTGAATGGGTTGGATCACATGCGTGTACAATGACATGCATGCCACTAAATCCCTTGCATGCGACCAACAACACTGCTCACCATGTCTGCTCTGTGACAGCTGTTGGGATGGATCTATAACTTGTACGGGTGCAGTTTCATCCATGATTGCATGTTGCACCCCCTACTATTCCTATTCCTGCTGCAAGTCATTCGCTTGTCTATGCAGCTCCTTTTCTTCCTCTAGTTGTTGCTTCAGCACATGCAACTCCTTCTTTATTCCATTCTCTGTCTTCATGCAATCTTCATGTCGCCCCTTCACCTCATAGCCTGAGTCTCCAAAGTTTCTTTCATCATTAGTGGATCTGCTTGATCTTGCAACTTTGTTCCGCCTCCATGGTGTAACCAACCTTCCTCTTGCATTCGTTCCATCTGGTATGCTGCCTTCAGTTGTTGTTCATGATGCTTCTCGCTGTGATGTTGTTTTCGTCATATCTTGATGTCCTTTTCTACAAACAACTTAATGTCTTTGTGGGTAGGCAAGTTCATAGACACTTGATCGACTGCATCCCCAAGTGTTCTCTGAACAGTGCCTTTGTCTCTACTCTCGTGGAAACCATTGTACCTGTACTGCTAAGAGGCAAATGAACACTTGTGATACCTGGAGACATGGAAACACTCATGGCAAGCAATCTGTCGGTCGAAAACCAAAATGAACTTGAGAAATGACTTGCAACATACCTGAGTGACTGATCATGAAGGTCGCATAATTTCCACCTGGAGGTCAGGAGACTGATTACCAAGACTACGCAAGGCACAGCCTGGGCTACTGGAAGGTTGACTGACTGTTGGAACTGCACAATATACAGCCCAATTTGGTTGCTGACTGCTAGAACTGCGTAATGCACAATCCAATCTGGCTGCTGACTACTGGAATTGCGCAATGCGCAATCTCAGCTGGAAATGGCTACAGGCTCAGTGACTCCATTACGTAATTTTCTAGTCTAGTAGTAACTGTCCGTTAGAAATGTGCAAAAAAGTCCTAGAGGATAGTGCCTCGATACAAACAAGCATTTATAGAGAGGAAGGCAGAGCCTTCCTTCCCGAGATTATGCAATGCTATCTTACTGAAGGTAGAGTCTGGGCCAAGGTTGGCCAGACTCGCCGACGGGCAACTGAAAGAAAATATGACAGTGAATGCATCGCAACATTAAGTCAATGTAGAAGTGATTGACAGTGCATGCAAACATTGAATGAAAGATTCAGTAAACAGATCAACATGCATGTGGGTGAAGCTAGTCATCGAATGGGCGACCGTTCATACAAAACAATTTCATGCATGCGACAGTAGTGAGATAGCAATGCAAACTAAAATGGTGCTAGTGCAAGCTAGTATGTATCAAAACAACAACAAATGCTCACTGAAATCAAGCAAACAGTGTTCACATGAAGCGAAACACAAAAGTGCCAGAAATGCAACACAAGACATGGAAAGTGGGCTTACACCAAAATAGCTAAGCTGAATGTGCCGATAGCTCCTAGATGTGATTTGGAATGTTAGAGTTGCAAGATTGATGTGAGGAATGAGCATTGTAGCATTCGGTTGATTAGTTTTGATAAAATCGAGGTTGTGACATGCATGCCACAAATCTACGGAAGGTAAGACTTTGTGAGAGGTTTCTGAAATGATCCTTGCATGTAACCTCCAACGGCAAAAATTATATCCCTGAGACAAGGGATGCCTTTGCAGGCTACCTTGGGAGAAGCAGCCCTTGCATGCAAGTCTCTTTTGCTCAGTCCCAGAGGGAACTAGTCAACTCAGTTTCACTTGCAGGAGACTGCTCAACTGCTAGGAGAAAATGCATACTTCTGTCTGGGAGCTGGGTTGGATGCTCAGAAGATTTGTGCAATTTATGGGTAGAGTAGCTGACTACTGCCCACATTTTCACAAATTTAGGGCTAAGCAGCTCAGCTGGGAAGGATTTGTGCAATTTTCTAGATGAAGCTTGCTCGGTAGAATTGTGCAATTTTGGGGCTCAATAGGCTTCCAGTCAAGATTGTGAAATTTCTGGAGGGAAGGTTGGTTTCCCTCTAGATTTGTGCAAATTCTTGAAGGAGTTCCTTAGTTTGCTGCTGGACCAAGTCCGGATGGGCAACCTATGAAGGAAATGTGTCAAGGTTTGATCAAGAGGCTGTCTCTCTACAACACAATCACTGGAGCTTGTGTACTTGACGAAGCAAGACATGTTGTTGTGAATGTTGGCAGGGAGGCTCCAAAAGGAAGCTAAGGCAAAATTTTGGAGGGTGATTGTAGCTGCTACAACACTTGGCAACACACTGGTAGAACTCCAGCTCTCTAAGTGGACCTTATTCATGAAAAGCAAGTCTAACACCTCCAAAAGTATTGTTCAATTCTCAGTTCGACTTGGTTTTCGTACTTGCTTGATTGTAAGATGTAGTGTTTGCCACGCCCTTAGTCAATTGACACACATTCCAAGCCAACTCAACACAGTTGTTTTGATTGGGGTTGAGGGGTATATTGGTGCACAATCAGTGATCCGAATTGGATCCTAAAACTCTCTAAGTTTTCATGACTGTTTACAAATTATGCCAATAGATTTGAGTCTTAGAAAAATCAAGCTATCAGAAGGAATCCTTGTGATAGTTACAGTTGTGGCCAGAGTTGAGCAACGAGGACCCTCAGTCAAGTGCGTAGACCGTTGCCCCATGGTAACGTGCCCTGGCACAAATTGGCCAAACTGAAGGCTAGTTTGAGAAACGGAGGTAGATTTTGATACGCAATTAGGACTAATTGCATATCGCAGGGCCTCCCCCTCAGTGCAGGAAAGCCCCAAAGGCACCGAGACCTGAAAACAAAGTGAAATGCGGAAAAGTAACCGTTTCGGTTCCGCAGTGCGGGATTCCCCAAACCAGTAGGATATCAGAAGGCTTCGAGACAGTAAGTAGTTTTGGCTGAGTCTTGCCCGATGCGACACACCGAGCAACATGCGTCTGGCAAATGAGAGAGAAAACCACCCACATCAGACGGGTAAACATCATGCAACCTACTTGCCCAATATGAGTGATGACCGTAGGATCTAGGGGGCCCAGAGAAACAGCGGAGATGCATCTCGATAAATGACCAGATTTGACAGGTGATCAAGTAAGATTACAGGGGATTTGAAGTCCAACATGGATGACGAGTTAGCGAAAGAGTCATGTTTCGCAGGCGATCTTGAAGAAAACATAAATAATGACCATTCAAATATTATTTAAGGATTCTGACACTCAATTCGTTAGGAAACTAGTGGCCACCTCCCTGCAAGGCATTAACCAATGATGATGATGCAGAGTAGAGGAAATCGAATGGACAAAGGCAGGGAAACCAGAAAGTCGGGAAGCGGAAACGAACAGTCAAAGAATAGACTGGCTTTAAAGCCATGAACTGACAGAAGTAGAGTAAGGCAGTGACAAAGAGAGTGTTAGTTAGACATAGAAGCTAGAGTAGAGAACAATTCAAAATCAACTACGGTTAGCGGTTGTTACACGTTCAACTCTATATATATATATATATATATATATATATATATATGAGAGAGAGAGAGAGAGAGAGAGAGAGAGAGAGAACAATATGGCTATGAAAACCTTTTTCGGGCATAAGCAGACACTTTTTGTAGCAGTTGAAAACCACCTCATGGCAGTTGTTGCACACTCTATAACAACATCTATTATTTCAAATCATACCTTACGATAAGTGTTTTCACATGATATTTTCTTCTTTATTTTCTAGTAGAAATCAAAATAATATATATATTAGTCATCTTTGTTATTACACCTGTAACAACCAACGAATATTAAGAAATGAAAGAGATATTTTATTTCAAAATAAATAACAGGCATCGTCGTGATCCTCATCATTAGAATTAAATTCGCAGGTCTCACTTTCGGAGCTTGGTTCGCGCGTCGCGCAACCCATGACTTTTCCCTATTTCACCCAGGTATGTCATCAAAACGTAATAATGAATTCACTTTATATGGTAATTATGGCAACTTAACATGACTTTTGATGGTTGAGGACATTTGTCACATTTAAGCCAAAGGGGGAGCGAATGATATTGCAACATGACCGTCACATGATTTTTGATTATTCAATAAATCTTGCAATTAAGGCATGATGACTTGGTAGTTATTGTTACTTAATACCCGATCATACCAAAAAGGGGAATTGTACCTTTGAAGAGACCTCCCATGACTCACCATTAATAAGGAAAATTTACTGTGCAAGTACTCATGAGTTAAAAATCCCAATTTAAAATCCTCACCTGTGCCACCCTACCACCCTACCATTTACCCCTACTAGAAGCACTGAATCCCCATTTAGAGTGCCCAGAGAAGTGGAAGATAATAGTGTAGGCTGAAATAGCTAGGTTGTGTGTCAACTACCGCAGAGTGTCTAAAGGAAGGGAGAAGGAGGTGAAACAACACTGAATTTTCATAAGCAATTGGCGGAGCAACAATAGAGCATGAGCTAGTGTCCATAGAAGCTTTGGAGGATTGCCCCGAAGCATGCCAGATTTTCAAGGACACAGGCTAGTTCAAATTCTTCTAGAGGTTGGAGGGATTAGACGATGGTGTTGCCATGGAATTTGCAAAGAATTTGTAGAGAAACTAGATGGAGGTCAGAGGTTTGCAGCTAGAGGTCATGGAAGAAGTGATTGCTAGAGTGACAGGATTACTAGTGGAAGGAAAGAGGTGGTTCAACATGAAGATCAATGACCCCTCCTTGAAAGGTGATTTCCTCCAAGAAGAAGAGTTGTAGGAAAAGAAACGAAGGGGAATTGATAGATTTTCACTTCCCCAGCCATGGGTTGATGTTTCCATCTACCTCATCAATTACATTACTTGTGTGGGAAGGGAAATAATTTTCTTCAATTACCACTTTCCATTGTTGAACCACCTCCGGCATCATTAAATTATCAATATTCATTACTTCTTGTTGGGAAACATTAGGCATATGGTCACGGTTATGAAAACAAATGTGCATCTAGAAACATGCATCACCAACCATGGCCTTATCAAGCGCATTGTGTTGGTTGCCTTGAGTGGTCAGGGCAGGAATTGGGAATAATTTATGAGGAAGAAGGCTAGCACCACCTGCGGGAGGTGAACCGAGACGGCTGAGGAGGTTCCAGAAATGAAAAAGGAGCATCCCCAAGCCTTGACAGTAAGGGTTGGTAAGAGGCCAATTGACAAACCAATGGGTGACAGGTGGCTGAAGTAGAGGATAAGGGTTAGCAGGCACCCAGAGTCCCCATCCATGTTAAGGGAGAATAAAGAAGAAGCAAAGCAAAAGGATGAGGATCAGGCTCAGCCAAAGAAACCTTCTTCACCTAGTAAGAGTGAAACCCAATCCTTTTTGTTAAGAATTGAAAATTTAGAAAAAGAAAATAGAGAGCTAAGGGAACAACTAGCAAAGGGAAAGGTAGACCCAAGAGCCCCAAGGTTAGATACTTTGGGTAAGGTCGTGGATAAGGCTAGAGAGGGAGATGTTTTGAGCATTGTGTGGGTAGCTTGTGCTAAGAAGCTAGTGGCAACAGGATTTAAAGTCTGCGTAACAGCCACCACCTTGATGGAAACACAAACTAAAATCTGGGAAGCTGATACACAAGAACCCATTGAGGACATTGTTTTTACACAAGAACCAGCAACCGAGATAACACAATCCACAGAAAGTGATCGAATAATGGATACATAGGAGCCCTTGGCTGACACTTCTGTTTCACCAAAACCATCAGTGGAGACAGAAGCCTACCTAGGGAAAAATGATATACAGAAGTATGTGGATAACACTACTGTTACACAAGACCCATCATTGGATATGCAAGATGACCAAGAAGAAAAGGAAACTATGACAAAATCCACTGACAAAGTTGGTGTTACACAAGAACCAATAGCCAAAGTGGAATAGTTTCACTCTCAGGAGGCTGTTACACCATCAATTTACAGTTCATGTGGGAGAACACTAGGTCCTTATGAAGGATGGTGTTATAAGAATATGTTGTTGTTACTAGAGCTAAAAAAATGGAAGGAGCAGGCCTTCTCTCTACAAGAGGGGGTGATCTCCCTCCAAGCTCACAAGAAGATGATGGATTCCCTTAGAGAGAAATGGCTAAAGGAAGAATGGGAAAGAGAGTGGGAAGCACAGAGGCACAAGGAAGCTATAAAGAGGAAGGATGAACAATTGTATCAACTAAATCAATAGGTGTCAGACCTGATGAATGATAAAAATAAGCTCCATGACCTTGCCCTAAACCTGCTAGCATGCAGGTGGTTGTCCCTATCATATCCAATGTTCCTTTGGAAAAGTTATTATTTATTTCAATTAAAAGTGGTTTTTTAGAATAGGTCGTATTTCGGTTCTTCAACCCGTACTTTTCTGGAGATTTTTCGCTCCTGTAACTTTGATGACTAAAGCTTGTTGTGCGAGTTGTTTTTCCATAATATCATGTGCGAATATGTCAGCACGAATATGGTAGCTAGTGTCTTCTCCTATACGTGAGATTTGAAGTTGTGGGCCTTCCTTTCATTTATGAGGAATCAGATTTAATGGCATCTGGCCTGAAATCAACAAAAGCTAACGAGGAGAAAACAACATTGTGGGTGAGAGCCAAACCAGGGATGGTTTACAAACTCAGGCGTGAGTTTAAGCTATTCCTGAGCACTCTAGGATCGTGAGCATCTACCTCAACCTGTATGCAAATATGAAAATCCGAGTGCTATCAGGATGTCTTAAGTGCACTAAGACCTATAGCATTGAGTTACAAGAAGGACATCCTTTTAAGTACATGAACTTTTTGGCTATTGCTACATGGGTGCCTGAGTATGCTCAGATTGTGTAGACACTGGGGTGTTCTAGGTTGGCCTCAGATTCAAATTTCCTTTGATTTGGTTGCCAATATAGGAGTATCATCCGGACTACCACCTATGTGACTGTGAAGAGGAATCTTGGCCACGACAGTTGATGTCCAGTCAAGGGTACAGAGCTCAGAGTGAAGATACTATTGGTGCCTACAATTTCATAGACTTGCATCGGGGGTATAGTAGGAGGAGCTAAGATTCTGCATGGGGATATGTAGTTGCTTCAGTCGGGGGGAGATGTTGGGTGTGGTTTTTTACCTATTTTCTGATACATTCTTTCCCTATTTTTGACCTTTCTGTCCTCTAGGCCTATGACTTTACATGATCAATTTCCCTCTTTTCTCACCTTTATAACCAATTCTACTATAATGTTACTTTTCCATATTCTACTGAGTAATACGATGCTTTATTCCTTTTTGTGGCTAACTAGGATGGTATTGAAGAATTATTTTAGGAAGCTCTTTTTCTTTTCAGATGATGGATCATGAGAACAAATCTAAGAAGAAAACAGACAGCATGGCATAACTACAGAGAAGGGTAGAATAGTTTGTTTGTTACACCCCGGATGCTGTCACAAGTTGCTGTTACACATTGGATGCTATTACAGGATGTTGTTACACTACTTGTGGATACAAGAGTCTATTGTTACACCAAAGTGTTGTCGCCATCGATGCCATGTCATCCCAAACTATTATTCACTCGATGTTGTTGCATCGAAGCTAGAAACTATGGGTACTATTCCACATAACAATTGTCGGTAGTAGGGATTGTTTATTTTGGAAGAAACAAACCCAAGCAGTTGTAATCCTAACTAATGTATATTTGTATTTAGAAATAGGTTGTAACTACTTTTATTTTTTATCAACATGAGAATCGTGAGATTCTCATGACTGCTATGTTTCTAATTTCTTGATGTAATAACTATAAAGGAACTCAATTTTTCATGTACAAGGACAAACATATAGAAAAGTATTATTATTTTGCTTTTGTAATTTTGAGTTTATTTCTAATATTAATCATCATAGTGATGTTGTTACTACTCTGCAACTGATTCGTTAATTACTTTTGTGTTACTCCTGTGCCTTGCTGAGGAGGAAGGGCCCTCCTCTTTGGTAGGGATTGTAGTGATAGAGGTAGTGTACATTCTAGTTTAGCTAATTGATTTATGGTTTCTTGTTGTTGTTGTACAAATCATGGATTACATTCGTTATTGTTTCCATTTATATTATTCTATTACAAAGAGTTAATCAACATAGTGGTAGTAACCAGCTGGAGTAGATATTAGTTCCTGTGCAGTACATCTTTACTTTGATAGTTGTAAAATGTGATTAATTCTATAGAGTCTTTGCATGTCTACATGAATGGTTTGATTTAGCAAATTGGTTCAACGACACTTTTTACTGTATTTTACATTTTCTTATTCTTGGTTGTGGTGTATCGACATAGACAGTGCGAGCTCCATTGAAATAGCAAGACCTACCCTAGGTTGACAATTAAATGTTACAGTCTTGGTCAATTAGGATTGATTAAAACATCACTACATTTTGGCGTAGTTGCTAGGGATGGCAGTTGATGATATAGTCAACCAAGTTGTTTGTTTGATATAGAGTGTTCATAGTCCATGCTTGTTGGGTGGTAAGATGAGAGGTAAGAACCTACACATCACTCTAACATACATGGGTAGACTCACCATTGTGATCACTAGGGCACTTAGGGAATTTTGGTGTTTTGTTTAGCATGCTTTCAACTCTTCACTTGTTGGGTGGTAAGATGAGAGGTAAGAACTCGTGCATTGCTCTAACATACCTGGGCCGGCTCACCAATGTCGAAGACTGAGGCACTTAGGGTGTGAATTAGTACACATAGGGTCCATGTGTGCCAATGTAGAAATTATAGAGATACCAAAACTACCCCCACTCTAATTAGTCACAGGAAAAACAGATCATAAAAAGGAAAGGAAGAGTGTAGATTTGGGAAGGAAAACATTCATCCAAGAGCTAATATCTAAGGTAGAAAAAGAACAGTCCAGCTCTCAAAGGGATGCAAGGAAAATAGGGCCGCATAAAGTTGTTACTCCCATAAAAAAAGAAGAAACCTCTACTTCCTCTGTCTCGGGACCATATCATTCTAAAGCTAGCACCCATACCCCCAAGACCAAGATTCTTCGAGGGACAAGGGGAAATTGGGGGGAACATTGAACACCTGGGATAGAAGATCACCTGTTGGTATATCAATACCCAGATACAGGTAGTGCAGTAAAACAACCAACCCCAAGAACATTTGAGCCACTAATCACATCTACGAGACCATCATAAGAATAGTTTGAAGGATGTCTGCTGCAACAAGGGCTAGAAGGATTAGTCATGTGGTACAACAATGACAACAATGCTAAAACTTATGCTACTATCACCACCTTTGAGTTCCCAATCAGGATATTAGAGGTGAAGCTCCTATGAAAAATATTCCTCTATCATCATTACCATCCTTCCATGGGATGACTGTGTAAGATCGAGACACCTTTTTATTTGAGTTTGATGTCTTATGCAGAAGTTATGATTATACCTCAGATGCACAGAAACTCAAATTATTTCATGCTACTTTAAAAGGGGCAGCTTTGAGATGGTTCATGGGATTGGGTTCCACCTCTATTCGAGCATGGAATGACATGAAGGAGACGTTCTTATCAAAGTACCAAGACTATTGCAGAACCAAGGACTTAAGGGAGGAGATCTTTAGAATGACATAGAAGGAGGATGAAAGCCTGTAAGATTATGTGGATAGCTTCAACTATAATTTGCAGAGGTCTAAACATAGCGATCTAGACCAGGATATCTTGAAGACTATATTTATCAGACAAATGAGGTATGACTACCTTGATACCCTGAATCTATTAGGGAAGAGGGATATATCACAAGAATAATTCATTGAAATTGTAAAGCTCTGTCTAAGATTCTCTAGAGGATCATCTAAGGGGAGGAACGTAGTTCGAGATGCCTCTACCCAAATACAAAAATATGGAGGAGGGGGAGTAACCAAAGCAGAGATCGGGAATTTGTTGGAAAATTTCAAGACTGATATCCTCAATACTCTCTCTGCCCTGATAACGATAGCATAGATCAAGAAGACAGAAATAGAAGCTGACACACCTCTGGCTGTGCTTTGTCCGAATTGCTGGAAGAAACATCCTTTGAGGGAATCTAAATTGAACAACCTTAGCTTACGCAATATTTGCGAGCTGAAACATTCGATAGGGAAATGTCCAGAGTTTCCTAAACTGAAGGCAGTACTCAGAGAATCAAGCAAGGAAGTCAAGTCCTATTATTCTATCGCACCAAGGAGATCTTGGCAACCACGACCTCCAAGTATGTCTCAAGATTTTTCCTCTTTCAATTCATAGAATAATGCATATAATACTCAACAATATCTGTGGAAATATCCCACTCCTCCTTCAGCATAGTTTCCTTCACCCTAGAACCAGTGGTCTCCATCTCCCTCTATCCAATATCCTCAACCTCAACCATATCCTTGGAACCAAAATTGCAAAGGAAATACACAGAATCTAGCTCTACCTGGATTACCCATGCAACAACGGCTCCAGTTACCTTCTTTCCAAAATCCTCCTCCTCCACCACCTCTGCAACCCCAACTACCATGTGAACCCAACTACCTGTGGGACTCCAACTACCTATGCAACCTAACCCAAACCCAAACAATAAAGTAAATCAAGGCATAGAGGCTCCGACTACCTTCTAAACCTACCTTATTACCCCCATGGGACTTAATGAAATACAATTGCGATCAGGTAAGGTAATTAAACCAATTCACTCCCCTATGAGGAGGAATGTGAACCATCCAGAAGAGATGCTGGAGGTTCTCAGATAGCTATTATGCCTACAACAACCAATGTAGAGGAAGTTGTAACATCTGTAATAGCCCACCCGTAAAGGATTGTTACTGTTGTAACAACCATCTCAGGAAAGGCTCATACACCTATAACAACTGATTCGACTATCATAACTCAAAACCCTCTATATCCCCAGAGATTGGTTGAGCCTAGGATGACTTCACAACCCGAATCTGATTTCCTTCGGGAGTTGCAAAATTTGCATCTACAAATTCCTCTACTACAAGCCCTTAAGGAAGTACCTATTTATGCTAAAATAGTGAGAGATTTGTGCATCAAGAAACCTGGGAGGAAGCCTAAAGACCCTAACACCATACATGTGATGGGGAAATTATCCGAACTAATTTCTGCTCAGTCGCTCCTAACTAAGTATAATGATATAGGAAATCCTATGATCACTGTCTACATTAATGATTAGCCCATACCCAACACATTGATTGAACTCGGGGCTACCATTAATGTAATGACAAAGGACCTCTTTACCTCTCTCGGGCTAAAGGGACTTAGGCATACTCCTACTATACTTGAATTGGCAGGCAAGTCCCATGTCAAACTTGAGGGGGTGTTGGAGGATATTGTGATTACAATAGCTTCATCAAGTTATTTGACTGACTTTCTTATCTTGGAGCCCAAATCGAATTTGGGGTACATCATTGGATCCTAGGGAGACCTTGGTTGGCCACTGCGAATGCATTTATAAGCTACAGATCAAGATCTATCGTAATATCAAATGACGAGGCAACAAATAACCTTAGCCTTTACCCCCCAAAACAAAATATGGATGTATACAACCATTGGTGGCATGATTTTGATCTTGAGTCAGATATTTCCTTGTCACTCCTCACTCATGGGAAAGCCCAATATTTCAAGGATGAGATAAAAGATGATGTCATCAATGGTTTTATTAGTGAATCACTTTTTGTAGCTTCTATTAAGAATATGAATGAGGAAGAAAAGGTGGAATATATAGATTTTGAATAGATGAGAACCACTCAGAATATTGACAACAATCCAATTGAGATAGAATCTGGAATTTTTTTGAAAATTAACCCCAACCTGACCGTTGAGGAAAACCAATTGTTGTTACAGCTATTACATACAAAAGACATTTTCATGGGACTATACAGATATGAAAGGTATACACCCTAACCTATGCACTCAATGCATTTATTTGAAGGATGGTTTCATACCAGTTAGACAACCATAGCACCACATAAACCCTACACTAAAGGAGGTGGTGAAGGAAGAATTACAAAATCTCTTGAGTGCCAATTTTATTTATCCAATATCTGACAGTCAGTGGGTGTCACTGCTTATCATCATTCCTAAAAAGAATCACAAGTGGAGAGTCTATGTCGATTACAGAGAACTCAATAAGGCCACACAAAAGGACCACTTTCCCTTACCATTTATAGATCAGGTCCTTGATACCCTCTCCAAAAGGAAGTTCTTTTCATTTTTGGATGGATTTAGTGGCTACAATCAAATACAGATTTCCTTGGAAGATCAAGATAAAATGAGCTTTACATGTCCTTTGGAACCTACGCATACAAAGTACTTCCTTTTAGACTCTGTAATGCGACAACAACCTTTCAAAGGGCAATATTGGGAATCTTTTCTGATTCGTTGAATGACTATTTAGAAATCTTCATGGAAGATTTTACACCTTATGGACATGCTTTTGAAAGAGCATTAGGCAATCTGGAAAAAGTGTTGGAACGATGTGTACAGACTAATATTGCTTTAAGCACTGAAAAATGTCACATGATGATGACTGAAGGAATCATGTTTGGACACTAAAGTTTTGCTGAAGGAATCAAGGTAGACCCTGTAAAAATAGAGGTAATCTTGAAAATCCCAACCCCCAAAATGAAAAAAGAGGTACGTAGTTTTTTGGGGCATGTATGGTATCACAAGAGATTTATAGAAAACTTTTCAAAAATTGCATCGCCGTTATTTTCCTTGCTCATGAAGGATGTTATTTTTTTGTGGACAGGGAAGTGTGAGTAGGCCTTTTTAAAGCTGAAATGTTGTCTATCAGTAGCTCCAATCTTGCGAGGGCCTAATTGAGAAGTGCCATTTCACATAGATAGTATGCGTCTAATATTGTTGTAGGTGTTTTTTTGGGCCAACTCGAGGATAACAAACCTTATGCTATTTACTACATAAGAAAAAATCTAAGCCCGATTGAGCTCAACTACATAGTGACTGAGAAGGAGTTCTCAGGAATCATGCATGCCATCAATAAATTCTGAAATTATATAATCGGGTATCAAGTACTTGTACACACTGTCCACTCTGCCATTCACTTTCTAATGAATAAGCCAATTACCAAGGATAGGATTCCACACTGGTTATTGTTGTTACAAGAATTTAATATCACAATTGTCAATAAACCTGGAAAAGATAATGTAGTGGTTGATTTTCCTTCTAGCTTAACTATTAATGAAAATTGCATTCCTATTGAGGATTCTTTCCCAGTTGAATATATTTTTTCTATTTCTACTTACTCACCTTGGTATGTAGATATAACCAATTATCTTGTTGCAACGAAGTTTCCACAACATTTTTCCTCCAAGGAGAAAAGAAAGATCATACAGAAAAGCGTTACATATACCTAGATAGATGGGAACCTCTATCACACTAGACCAAACTTCCTCATCAAACGTTGTGTTAGAGAAAATGGGGTCTTTGACATTCTTAAAGTCTATCACGAAGAAGCTTGTGGAGGGCACTTCGCAGACAAACAGAAAGGATACAAAGTCCTTTCAACAAGGTATTATTTGCCAACAATATTTCAGGATGCCAAGAAGTTTGTGAAGGGGTCTGATAGTTGTCAAAGGATGGGCCAACCACTGCAATCAGATGAAATATCGTTATAGCCTGAAATAGTCTTAGAACCTTTTGAGAAGTGGGCTCTCAATTTTGTGGGACCAATTAATCCCTCATCTAGACAGAAATCTTACATCTTGGTCTACACTAACTATGTCACAAAATGGGTTGAGGCAAAGGCACTAACTAGAGCCATGGAGTAGGTTGTCTCAAACTTTTTCTTTGAAGACATATTTGTCTGATTTGGCATACTGTCGGAGATAGTCACAGACTAATGGCCCCAGTTCACATCTCATAAGATCCAGGAGTAGGTTGAAAAATATAAAATCCATCATAGAATCACAACACCTTATCATCCACAAGGAAAAGGCCAAGTGGAAAGAACTAACAAAGTCATTGAGGGGATCCTTATGAAGACTATGGCCAGTCACCAAAGAAATTGGGTTGATAAACTTCCAAAAGTGTTGTTGGCATACAAGACTACATGGAGGAATACCACTAGATTCTCACCATATGAACTTGTGTATCATAAAAACCCTTTATTCACCATTGAATTTAAAATCAAGACAGTAAGAATATGATTTTAGGTCAATTTGTATTTGGCTACAGCATAAAAGCAGAGATTGAACCAACTCAATGAATTGGAGGAGAAATGATTAGTTGTTATCCAGCAAATAGAGATTATCTAGCAGTAGAGAGCTAAGTGGCATGACTGATTCATCAAGAAAAAGAAGTTACAGAAAGGAGATTGGGTTCTCTTATACGACTCAAGATTTAGGTGCTTCACGGGTAATCTCTGCACCATATGGCTAGGTACCTATGACGCAGATGCAGTCTTTGACAATGGGACTGTAAATATGGTGACCATTGACAGTGCGAGGACACCATTGCTTGCAAATGGACAGCTTCTTTGATTATATCACAAACCTACTTCAAGGGATTCATTCGTGAACATTGTCACAAATTCGGATATTCATATTATAAGAACAGGGGAAAGACCCCTATGCTGCAGAAATTCTAACTTTTTCAATAAGTGGAACAACTGAAAATCAACTACGGTTGGCAGTTGTTACACCTTCAACTCTTCAAATATATATATATATATATATATATATATATATATTATATATATTATATATATATATATATATAATAGAAATAATTGGCTGTGAAAAACCTTTTCCAAGCACAGGAAAACACTTTTTGTAGTAGTTGAAAACCACCTCATGGCAGTTGCTTACACACTCTGTAACAACATCTGTTAATTTCAAAGCATACCTTACGATAATGGTTGTTAAAATGATCTTTTCTTCTTTATTTTCTTGTATAATCAAATAATAATATATATATATATATATATATATATATATATATATATATAATATATATATATATATATATATATATCTATTAGTCCATCTTAGTTGTTTACACCTGTAACATCTGACAACTATTAATAAATGTATGAGATATTTTATTTGAAATGAATAACAGATATCACCGTGATCCTCATCATCAGAATTAAATTTGGGCGTCTCGCTACCGGAGCTTGGTTCGTGTGTCACACCACCCAATACTTCTCCCCACATCACCCAGGTACGTCATCAAAAGGTAATACTAAGTTCGCTTTATTTGGTAATTATGGCAACTTAACATAACTTTTGACGACCAAGGACGGTTGTCACATTTAAGCCGGGGGGGGAGCGAACCATATTGCGACATGACCGTCGCATGATTTGTGATTATTCAAAAAATATTACAATTAATGCATGATGACCTGGTAGTTATTGTTACTTAATGCCCAATCATACCAAAAAGGGGAAGTGTACCTTTGACGAGACCTCCCATGACTCACCATTAATAAGGAAAATTTACTATGCACGTATGAATCATGAGTGTAAAATCACAATTCAAAATCCTTACCTGCACCACCCTACCACCCTACCATTTTCCCCTACTAGAAGCATTGAATCCCCATTTAGAGTGCTTAGAGAAGTGGAAGATAACAGTGCAAGCTGAAACAGCTAGGTTGTGTGTCAATTACCCCAGAGCGTCTAAATTAAGGGAGAAGGAGGTGAAAAAACACTAAATTTTCATAATCAATGAGTGGAGTAGAAATACAGCATGACCCATGGTCCACAGAAGGCTTGGAGGATTGCCCTGATGCATGATAGATTTGTAAGGACGCAGGCTAGTTCGAATTCCTCTGGAGGTTGGAGGGATCAAACAACAGTGTTGCCATGGAATTTGCAAACAATTTGGAGAGAAATCAGATGGAGGTCAGAGGGTTGAAGTTGGAGGTCACGAAAGAAGTGATTGCTAGAGTGACAGGATTACCAGTGGAAGGAAAGAGGTGGTTCAACAAGAAGGTCAATGACCCCTACCTGAAAGGGGATTTCCTTCAAGAAGAAGACTGGTTGGTAAAGAAAGGAAGGGGAATTGATAGATTGTCACTTCCCTAGCCATGGGATGATGTTGCCCTCTACCTCATCAAGTACATTACTTGTGAGGGAAGGGAAACAATTTGTGTCTTCAATTACCACTTTCCATTGTCGAGCCACCTATAGCATCAGCAGCTGATCAATCTTCCTTACTTCTTGTTGGGAAACATTAGGCATATGGCCATGATTGTGAAAATAGATGTGCATCCAAAAACATGTGTCACCAACCATGGCCTTGTCAAGCTCATTGTGTTGGATACCTTGACTGGCCAGGGCAGGAATTAGGAAGAATTCATGAGGAAGAAGGCCAGGACTACCTGCAGGAGGAAAACTGGGACAACTGAGGAGGCTCCAGTGATTACAAAGGAGTAGCCCTAACCCTCGACAGTAAGGGTTGGTAAGAGGCCAGTTGACAAACCAATTGGTGACAGGCAGCCGAAGCAAAAGATAAGGGTTAGCAGGCACCCAGAGTGGTAATCCATGTCAAGGGAGAACAAAGAAGTAGCGGAGCATAAGGACAAAGAGAAGGTTCAGCCAGAGAAACCTTATTCACCTACTAAGAGAGAAACCCAATCCTTGATGTTAAGAATTGAAAATTTAGATAAAGAAAATTGAGAGCTAAGGGAACAACTAGCAAACTGAAAGGCAGAGCTAAGAGCCGTAGGGCTTGATACTTTGGCTTAGGCCATGGATAGAGCTAGAAAGGGAGATGCTTTGGGCACTATGTGTGCATCCTATGCTGAGAATCTAGTGGCAGCAGGATTTGAAGTCTGTGTAGTAGACACCACCTCGATGGAAACACAAACTGAAATATGGGAAGTTGATACACAAGAACCCATTGAGTATGTTTTTGTTATACAAGAACCAGCAACTGAGATAGCACAATCCACAGAAATTGATCGGGTAATGGATACACAGGAACCCTTGGCTGACACTATTGTTTCACTAGAACCAACAGTGGAGACAGAAGCCTACTCAGGGAAAAACGATATACAAAATTCTGTGGATAACACTACTATTACACAAGAACCAACAGTGGAGACAGAAGCCTACTCAGGGAAAAACGATATACAAAATTCTGTGGATAACACTACTATTACACAAGAACCAACAGTGGATATGAAAGATGACTAGGAAGAGAAGGAAACTGTGACAAAATCCACTAACGAAGATGTTGTTACACAAGAACCAATAGCCGAAGTGGAACAGTTCCACTCTTAGGAGGTTGTTATACCTTCAATTGATAGTGCATGTGGGAGAACACTGGGTCCTGATGAAGGATGTTGTTCTGAGAAGATGTTGTTGTTACTGGAGATGCAAAAAATGGAAGTAGCAAGACCTCTCTCTACAAGAGGGGGTGAACTTACTCCAAGCTCACAAGAAGATGATGGATTCCGTTAGAGAGAAATGGTTAAAGGAAGAATGGGAAAGAGAGTGGGTAGCACAGAGGCACAAGAAACCTGTAAAGAGGAACGACTAACAGATGTATTAGCTAAATGGATAGGTCTCGAACCTGATGAATGATAAGACTAAGCTCCATGACCTTACCCTAAACCTACTAGCATGCAGGCGCCTATCCCCGTCATAACGTTATTATTTATTTCAATTAAAGAGGTTTTTGAGAATAGGTCCTATTTGAGTTCTCCAACCCGTACTTTTTTGGAGGTTTTTTGCTATTATGACTTTGCTGACCAAAGATTGTTGTGCAAGATATTTTTCAATAATATCATGTGTGAATATGTCAGCACGAATATGGTAGCGATTGTCTTCTCCTATATGGGAGATTTGTAGTTACAGACCTTCCTTTCATTTATGAGGAATCAGATTGAGTGGCATCTAGCCATGAAATCTTCAGAAGCTAATGAGGAGAGAACAACATTGTGGGCCAGAGCCAAACCAGGGATGGTTTATGAACTCAGGTGTGAGTTTAAGCTATTCCTGGGCACTCCAAAAATGAGAGAACAGTTGGCCATCTTTAGGAAAAGGATCATGAGGATCTGCCTCAACCTGTATGCAAATATGAAAAGTTGAGTGCTAGTAGGATGTCTTAAGTGCATTGAGGCTTGTAGCGTTGAGTTACAAGAAGGGGATCCTTTTCAATACATGAAATTTTTGTCTGTTGTTACATGGGTTCCTGAGTATGATCGGATTGTGCAGACACTGGGGGCATTCTAGATTGGCCTCAGATTCAAATTTCCTTTGATTTGGTTATCAGTAGAGGAGTTTCAACCGGACTACCACCTATGTGACTACGAAGAGGAATCTTGGCAATGACAGTTGATGGCCATTCAAGGGTACAGAGCTCCAGGTGAAGACACTGTTGGTGCTTACAATTTCACAGACTTGCTTCAGGGGTACAATAGGAGGAGCTAAAATTCTGCATGGGGACATGCAGTTGCTTCAATCGGGGGGAGATGTTGGGTGTGGTTTTTTACGTATTTTCTACACATTATTTCCCCAGTTTTTACCCTTCTGTCCTCGACACCTATGACTTTACATGATCAATTTCCCTATTTTCTCACCTTTATAACCTATTCTATTGTCATGTTACTTTGCCATATCTTACTGAATAATATGATGCTTTATTCCTTTTTGTGGCTAACTGGGAGAATATTGAAGAAGTATTTTGGGAAGCTCTTCTTCTTTATAGGTGATAGCTCATGAGAACAAAGCTATGAAGAAGATAGGTAGCACAGATTAACTACAGAGAAGGGTAGAACAGTTTGTTGTTACACCCTGGATGTTGTCAGAGGTTGTTGTTACACATTGGATGCTGTTATAGGATTTTGTTACACTACGTGCTGATACAAGAGTCTGTTGTTTGACCAAAAGTGTTGTCGCTAGTGATGACGCAACATCCCGAACCATTATTCACTTGATGTTGTTGCATCAAAGCTGACAAATGTGGGTACTATTCCACATAGCAAATGTCAGCAGTAGGGATTGTTTATTTTGGAAGCAACATACCCAAGCGATTACAGTCCTAACTATTATATAATTGTATTTAGAAATAGATTGTAACTACTTTTATCTTTTATCAGCATGAGAATCCTGAGATTCTCATGAGCCATCTGTTTCTAATTTCAAGATGTAATAACTATAAAGGAACTCGATTTTTCATGTGCAAGGACACGACATATAGACAAGTATTGTTACTCTGCTTCTGTAATTCTGATTTTATTTTTAATATTAACTAGCATAGTGGTCTTGTTACTGCTCTGCAGTTGACTCGTTAATTACTTTTGTGTTACTCCTTCGCTTTGTTGAGGAGGAAGGGCCCTCCTATTTGGTAGGGATTACAGTGATAGAGGTAGTGTACATTCTAGTTTAGCTAACTAATTTATGGTTTCTCGTTGTTGTTGTACAAATCGTGGGTTACATTCGTTGTTGTTTCCATTTATATTATGTTGTTACACTGAGTTAATCAATAGAGTGGTACTAACCAGCGGATCTATATATTAGTTCCTATGTGGCGAGTCTTTACTTTGATAGTTTTGAGGTGTGATTAATTATGTAGAGTGTTTTCATGTCTACATGAATGGTTTGATTCAGAAAATTGGTTCAGCGACACCTTTTACTATTTTCTTCCTTTTCTTATTCTTGGTTGTGGTGTATCAGCACAGACAGTGCGAACTCCATTGAAACAACAAGACCTACCCTAGGTTGACAATTAAATGATATGGTCTTGGTCAATTAGGATTGATTGAAACAACAAAACAACAACAACAAATCTACAACTTATACAAAGAATATGTAGAAGGTGTGGAAGAATATGGTAATTTTATTACATATCAATATTTTATAAAGTTATGGAGGAGACAATTCAACAATGTTCATATTCCTAGGAAGATAGGGATGCGGGTTTGTAGTACATTTTCTTCTCTTAAATAAAAAAGTTATAAATGTCCAGGGAAATAAATAGGTATGCATTCATAACATTATTTTTAAAAATTGTATAGTTATCCACTATGAAAATGTATTTATTAATAGTTTTAGTTTATGTTATGTGTAGATTCCATTGTGAAAGCATTTAAAGAGCATCACAATCAGCAAACAAGTGAAAGGAAAAAAATTTACAGCATCGAAAAAAGTGTTATGAAAATCCAAATAAATATTTGGGTTTGATAATTGATGGTATTGACTAGAAGAAAACACTTCTACCACTTTTTTTTCCGCGCACCAAAATTTACAGGAGTACAATTTTATTCAGTTTCACTTGGTTCGTTATATGGTCTTTAATGGGAAAATGTTTCCAAGTCATTACTACACAACTTCAAATATTCATAATGATGAAAATCTGATAATAACCATAATTCATGATGTTCTTTCTCATTGGTCTGGTAATCTTCCAGAAGTTTTGTATCTACAATTTGACAACGCTTGTCATCAAAGAAAAAATTAGATTGTTTTTGGATATCTAAACATGCTTGCTAAATTGAGAAATTTTCAAAAGGTAAAGGTTGGTTTCTGTCTTTTTGGGCACACTCATGACCATATTCATCAAATGTTTAGTTGCTTTTCAGTAACATTAAAGAGAAAGGATGTTGGGAGTCTTCCATCATTAATTGAATGTAATAAGAAATCATACATTCCAAAGCTTATTTTTCATGTGTTGGAATAAAATATTGAAATGTGAAGGCTTATTTTTGGATCGCATGGTGAGGAGAAATGCATTGAACAACTTAATGACATTAGCTTCTCATATAAAAAAAAATGGTGTGAAAACGCTTATATGGGGCAAGAAGTATTCAACTACTGTAGAATGGGGGCATTCATCAGGTTTGGCATTTTTGAAGTTCATTCCAAGTCATTGAATATTTGCATCAAAAATGCTGGAATTGCAATTAGTTGCTGAAATTCATAATTCACAAAGGGAGAAGAGAGATATAAATTATTCTGAATGCTTGAAAATTGAAAAAACTATTAGATATACATATTAGTACTTTGATATTGTTGATTATGTTTGGTGCAAGTATTTTTTCAATAATCAAGGTGATATCGTTTCAATATCAACGAATGAAGATATACTTGTGAAGACTCCATTTAATTGGCCACAAAATGTGTTAAATGAACATGAGGAGAGAAAAATTGTTAAACAACAACAATCTCAAGGTATTACAGTTCTTCATAGGTAGACGAAAGATAAATGTATATTGGTTCTAGAATATCTCATGCACAGCGTGAAGTTGCAGGAGACATTTACAAGGGGTTATGTACAAGATGTTAAGGAGGGTTTCATGATCACAATGTTAGCAGATGGAGATTCTTATGGTTATCCATTATGGGTTGCATAGGTTATAAATGACATTAAAGAAAACAAAGATGTTTTAGGTGTTGAAGTATATTTTTATGTCAAAAGTATACACCAATTCAATGGTGTGTACATGCCAGAGATGGCAGTTCATAAAAATATTGGTAAAAAGAGAAAAAGAAAGGGTACAAATATAATTCGTCACTACACATGCCTCTTAAAATTGGAGGATGTTGACATAATTGTTTATGACTTCAATCTAACAAAGAGAGGAACTCTTCATTTCACGAAGATAGAGATTCTGAATAGGTTGCTACCAGAAGAAACAATATTGAGATGGGAGTCTCTTGAGCCCAGTCGTAGATCCATAAGACTTTTGAAATCTAAAATCTTGGGCATGCATGTTGGCTAAGATGGGGCACTAGTTGATGAAAGAGAAGAATATGGGTGATGTTCATTTGCATCCGGTCATTCATCTAAAGATTTTGTAAATCCTAATTGTGTGCGAGAACATATGAGTGATTTTGAATATTTGTCTAAGAAATTTTATGTAAATGATGTTTGCATGGTAACTTGAGATAAATGTTTCAACTTCTATATGATCTTACATGAAGTTATGAGTCATTTATATGTTTGTTGGATTATATGTTTTAATTATGATGAATTCATTTGTTTAGAATATCCACAATGCAACAATCACCTAGAAAAATAATTTATGTTTGATTCAATCTACAAGTATTGATATTTTGATTAAAAGTAAACAAAATATTAGAAATTCATGTTGACTTTTTAAATTATACAGTGATATTTCCATGATATTATTTATTGGTATAATTTCATTAATGCTAGACCTAAAAAAAATGTTGCAATTTTAATGCCTCATTAAAAGGGGATACTTCATTTGGATTGTTGTTTTTTTTATGTTTTTGTTGCAATCGAATAAGTCGTTTTCGGCTAATATTTGAAAAAAACTAGACTTTTAGCCTTTAAAATAAAAATTCATGTTGCAATAATGACTCTTTCATTCAACTGTTAATTTTTAAAGTTTTCTTTAGTCGTCTAATTTGTTCAAAATGTCATGGTTGAAATATGTTGAAAACTTAAGGTTTTTTAATTCCATGATTGAAATTTTTTCAAAATTTTAAGGTTTTTCTAAGTTATGATATGAAAATTGTTGGAATTTTAATGGGTCCCATTATTTTAACTTTAATGTCATTGTTAAAAAAATATTGAAATTGGACCCTAAAAAAAATGTTATTCTCGAATCAACACTTTTCATTTTCAGTGTGTTTTCTTCATCTCTTTTGCACAAAAAAAGGGTTTTTACTACCTTTTTAATTTTTTTTGAAAATTTACCCTTGCAAAAAACTTCATTTCTAAATACACAATTTTCATTTTTGAGTTGTTTTTTGATTTTTTTGGGGGCTTTTTTGCTACAGTTCTCATTTTCTCATTTCAATGTTTACATTGTTAAAGATTGCTTAATATGAAAATCATTCATGTTTATTTTTGGGTTTATAATATTTATCTTAGGGTCTGTATACCTTGGATTTATAATATTTATCCCTTGGGTTTATTATCTCTTAGGTTTTTAGTATTAATCCCTTGGGTTTATGAATATAAGGGTTCATATTCCGAGGGTATGATATTATTCACGGGATTTATAATATTAAGCCTTGGCTTTAATATAAATACCTAAGGTTCATAATCATAGTCAACCATGGTCTAACATCACATTCTAAAAATTATTTTTTCAATATGAAAATCAATCATGTTGCAAGGTTGCATTGTCACAAAAATTGTCTCTATATGAAAATCAATCATGGTCAACCATGGTCTAATGTCATATTGTGACAAAGATTGTCTCAGTATGAAAATCGTTCTTGGTAAACCATGGTGAATGATGATTATTTTAGGGTTAGCAATATTTATCTTTGGGTTTATAATATTAATCTTCTGGGTTTAATATTATTCCATTAGGTTTATTAATATAAGGGTTCATATTCCTACGGTAAATTATTATAGTTAAAGATTATTAATATAATATCTTTGAGTTAATATAAATCATTTTGGTTTATAACTAATCTAAATTATCAAAAAAAAACAAAATTTTTTTAATAACCAATAATTATTAGTTAACATTAAAAAATGATCCTGGGGTATAATATTATTCTTAAAGTTTATAATATAAATCTTTGAGTTTAAGACAAATCCTTTGGGTTTAATATATATATCTATATATATAATTAACAATAAAAATAATAATATTAATTAATAAAAGTAGTAATAATATTAATTAATAAAGGTAGTAATATTAGTTAATAATAATAATAATAATAATAATTAATTAGTAATACCAATATTAATTTTAGAATGACTAAAATAATAATGAGTTAACAATAATTAATATAAATTTTATTAATTAAAATAAACCACCTTATCACTTTTAGGACCGTTTTTGAAGATTGTTGTAATAGTAAGACTAATATCTTTTGTTGTTTTGTTGACTTTAGAAAAATTTTCGACGTTGTTCCTCGAGAGAAGTTACGACAATGGCTTGATGAAATAATCGTTCCTCATCAATTAAGGGTCGTTGTTAGTAGATTATATGAGAATGCTATTTCCAAGGTGAAGACCACCTCAGGTTGGTCTACTGACATTAGATGAAACATCGGCATTAAGAAAGGATGTCCCATATCCCCGACCCTTTTTGGCATTTACATTGACAAGCTTGAGGAATGCTTAGAAGTCGTTCATCATGAGGGGCCCAAACTTGCTCATATAGTCATTACTCATGTTCTTTACGCTGACGATATTGTTCTTCTTTCTAGGAGTCCCAACAATCTCGACAAGAAGCTGAAAACCCTCCATGATTATTGTATCAAGATGGGTATGACTGTTAACATTGATAAGACTAAAGTTATGATTATTAAATCTAAGAATATCACTTATGACAATTTCATCTATGATAACAATTACTTAGAGAATGTTTCTTCTTACAAATATTTAGGTATTGAGATTCACCATGAGCTCAACTGGAACTATGTCATTGAGAAAAGGATTTTAGGAGGTTGGAAAGCTTACTATGAGCTTGAAAACAATTGTAAGACAATTGATCTTTGGGTTTGGAGTAAAAAAAAGTTCATCTTCGAGACTCTTGCCCCCCCGTGTTATTTTGTATGGATGTGAGGTGTGGGGGTGTAGTCTATCTAGAGATTCTTTGAGAAAGATTGAAATGATCCAAAAGCAATTCATAACTTACAACCTCAAGATTAAAGGTAATACTTCCTACCCTATTCTCTTGATTGAGGCTAGCCTTTCCCCCATTGAATGCACAATTATATTTAGATATCTGATGTATAAGAAGAAGTTGTATAACATGGAAGCCAAGAGACTCCTAAAAATTTCTTCTAACTCTATTCAAAACCACCTTCGCTAAAGCGAGGGTGGGATAAGGATGGCAAGTCCTAGCTCGACCATTGGGAGATAAGGGAGGACACCCTCTTGGGGAACAAAGATAATATTAAAAACATCATTACTTCCAAATTTAAGGATAAGTTGTGGAGTGATAAGGAGTTAGAGGGGAAAAAAGTTAAGACACTATAAGAAGGTAATCAACCCAACACTTGTTAACTAGAGCTACCTTAATGAATATTGCAAGGATCAAAACTAATTCTAATGAGCTCCAGAGTGAAACTCGACATTGGTCTATTCCCAAGGTTCCTTCGGATGAAAGAATATGTCTCATTTTCAATACTAAGAAAGTTGAAGATGAAAAGTACTTTCTCTTGGATTGTCCAACCCTTACTCACATCCCTTCTCATAACATTTTCTCCACTACCAACCTCTTTGACTTGTTGAGATAGGAAAACCACAGTGACCTTAGAACCCATCTTTCCCTCTTTTTTATCACAAAAATAAAATCTTAAATAATTTTAGGTAACCTCTTCTTCCTTAAAGTCCAATAAACTATATTAATCTTGATGGGCTTTAATCATCATCATCAATTTTGATTATAATAGTTACTTTTGTAACAATTTTATTATTTGTATTATTATATATTTATTATTTTTATATATTAGATATATACCATTAATGCCCAGTCTAATTAATAGTTTTTCAATTATATTATGTAATATAAATTTATATAATTTGATTATGTTTCGAGATATAAAGTGTTTTCAATTACATTATTAATATAATGGTATGTAATTGATATTTCGTATTAAACCTTATATTATGCCCGTATATAATAAATACTTTTAAAATCTTTGTTATTTAAAATTATACCCATTTAATTATTTAAAAAAAAAAATAATTAATTTAAAAATTAAAAAGACTAATCCGAAATTTGGAAATCTTATTAAATTTAAAAATTAAAAAGACTAATCCGAAATTTCGAAATTTTGAAATCTTATGTTTAAACGGCACTCAAAACTATAATACAATAAACCAGTCATGACACTCAATAATTCCACTACGTAGGACCCCAAGCACAGTATGGGACCCGAACCTCCTGAGTTATTATTTTGTTATAAGAGAAAGATACGGCAACAGATGATACTTATCTTCAGGAGCTGAGACATCGATCCTGCAATTCCTGCACCGCCTTCAAAATGACAAATCAGCTCTACGTGTTCGAATGCCGTATGGGTCCGGAGAATCCACGTTGTCAGCTTCAGGCAAAGCATGGAAATTCAGACAGTGTCTATATTTTGATAACGTGGAACTTTAATCTTGAGATTTGGAATTATTCCATTCAATGTCTGTATTTTTTAAAGGCAAAAATTAGATGGCTTGGAAAAAAGTTTAGTAGTATATTTTTTTAAATATTTAAATTTATATAATTTTTTTTTGAAAATTATTAAAATAAAGTAAAAGTATAAGATTGAAAATATCAAAAATATTTCATAAATTTAGAGAAAAGTTTTCAGGATTATTCAATTGATTTTATTTCATTTATTTTTTGAGATTGATTGATTTCTCATATTGTCCAGAGGATGAACCACATTAGTTGGTTCGAAACGTGGACCCAATTTTTACGATGTGATTTTAATCCAAAAGACTCTCTCTAATTTATAGATCACAAAAATCTTAAATCTAACATTCAAAATTATTAGCAACAGTATATATAGCAAATTTTTTTTATATCATAATATATATTAATAAAAATCTATGTAATCAATTTATTATCCAACTATATTACAAATATAAAGGCTAGATATAAACAAATTATTAAAATAATCAATCACGGTCATAATGAGCCATTATTGATTTCCAATTACCAAATTATATAATTAAATATAAATATTGTCATATTATATGAAAGTTTACGATTTAATATTTATTTAAATTTCTAATTAAAAATTTCGCTAATATTATAACCTATCCATATTTAACCATAAACTATGTGTGAATTAATTAGCACCTTAAATAAAAATAATTACTTTGATAAAGTAGATTATATAAAAATCAAAATACCTTTAGTTAATGCCTACCTAACCTATGCCATCCCATGATCCAAAACGATGTTGGAAAAGTACCTAGCCCTGGAAGAGGCTCACTTATGCCATCTCATAAGGCAACAAATAACGAGCTTGTCCATGCTTTATAAATGCATGCGGCCGTATATATTCTCCGCCGTTAGATCACTGACCGATCAAAATCCAACTGTGAACATATACGGCTCTATATATTTATATAACCATATAGAGGAGGTTATAAATATATAACCATATAGAGGAGGTTATAGAGCTCTGTACATTTATGGGATTATACTATGAGATTTATAATCCAATTGTGAACCTATACAGCTATATACATTTCTCTATAATATATATATCTATGGGATTATAGATTTATAAATATTTATGCATTTATACATTTATGAGATTTATGGGTTTATAAAATTTATGGGTTTATAAAGCTTTATACATTTATGGATCATTAACAAGTTAATTATTTTCAACTATGTCAAGATCGTAAACAAAAATTTATGCGTTTATACAGCTCACAAAAATTTATGGGTTTATAAAGCTCTATACATTTATGGGTTTATTGGTTTATGGCTCACTGACAAGTTAGTTATTTTCAACTATCTCATGATCCGAAACAAAAATAATAGGACACCGAAAAATTGATAATTTTGTTGTGTATTAAACCACGAACCGAATCGAATACCCAAATGTTCATATTTCTTTAGTATGTAGAACTGAATTTGTTAACTATGGTAAGTTGAATTTGTTAACTATGGTAAGTTATATTTTAGGTTTATAATTTTTAAATTTATAATAACATTCTGTGGGTTGATTTTATGATACATATTTATTAAAAAAAAATTTGATCTAATTCCATTGTTAGTCTAATTTTTAAAAATTTGTACAATGCATAGACACAAGTTTCCCATGATTCGAACCACGTACGGCAAACTCCGCAGATCTGATTTTTTATGGTCACTGTATGCAATTTTTAAAATTTTGGACAATGCATAGACACAAGTTTCCCATGGATTCGAACCACGTACGGAAAACTCCGCAGATCTGATTTTTTATGGTCACTGTATGCAATTTTTAAAAATTTGGACAATGCATAGACACAAGTTTCCCATGGATTCGAACCACGTACGGAAAACTCCGCAGATCTGATTTTTATGGTCATAGTATGCAATATGATTGGTATTACAATGTCTCATATTTTTACATTACGTCAGACAAGCTGCATGCCTCTGAATAAAACTGAACTTCCAAAGTCCCATAGTAGGTTTTCCCACTTGTCTGGAACAAGTTGGGACTTAGCAGAAAGGCTCTCCTTCATATCTGGTAACTGGTTCAATCTTGCGAAATATGGCAAAGCGACTGTTTTATTTCTTGAGCCGTTTTTATCAATTGGACAAACCAAGTTGTGATGTTTAGTGGAATATAATAATATATAGTTCGTTGTTTCTAGGTTATATCTAGAGAAGCGTGGAGCGTGGAGCGTGGAGGAACATAAACAGCAACCTTTTGAACCCATTCCAATAACCTATTCTTCATATAATTTGAATCTTCCATTCTAATGCCCACCTTGGGGTCGCCATCATGATACGAGAGACACATTTTTTCAAAATCAATTAACGCTGGGTAATCATTCGCATCTGCAACACAATAATTTGACCCCTCAGCTGATATGGTTGCAGTTTCTTCCACGGCCGTCGGCATGTTAACAGTTTCCTCTTCGACTGCCAGATGGCATGGCTTCTCACCCGCCAGAAGTTGTATAGTTCTGTTATCGAATCCCATGATGGCTAGGGCTTCAACAGACAACTGGCATCTTTTATTCATTGGAAAACGAAAACCCAATTGTCGTGTCGTAGCTTCTATTCTGCCTTCCTTTTGCGGTTTTCTTTCCTTAGCTTACACCAACAAATCTTCCTTCCTTGGCTTGCCTTGCCTTCGATTCTTGGAGAAACTCGCTGCGATAAATTAGTTTCTTGATCTGTAAGAACTTCCTGTGCTGTTCTTCTGAAAGATTCGAAACCCAGTCGTCCCAAACTCAATACAGCTAAACAAGAGATAACTAACCGAGTATCCGAATTCGCAGTATGAAATTATGAAATTGATGTTTGCTCGACGTATATATAGAAATTATAGCTTCTGAGAGCCCGATTTTTTCCAGTCCATGAGGTGGAAGCTTCACTGGACAAGCATGACGGATTCCTTATTGTCGTGCATACTGTTGTCGTGTTCATTGAATATCCCGTGATGAAGCAAACGGAATGATCTGAAAATAACGCATAAACTTTATACTATATGACAAATACCGGGCCAGGTAATATTGGGGACCTGCAAAATTCAACACGGCGTGAGTTGCCTCTGATCATAGAATCATGGTACAGATGTAACGTAAGTTACCTAACAAAGTCATGGAAAATTTGTCTCTACCATTTGATTGAGTCCATTCAATGATTTAGTTATCCTCTAAAATGTGTTTCTACAATTTGATTGAGTCCATCCAAGGGTTGCCCACAGCCTATGGCAACGGCTGTAGGTGCCTTAGTTCCTGCCGCCACGTTATGCTTAGCGGAAAACCGTAGACAGTGAGTGTCACGGACACGTATCCCTGACGCGATAGTACGTGTTATCGAATTTAGGGCATGTGTTTTGCCATTCATAGCAATCGCTGTGCCGTCCTACCTGCCACCACGCCCTGCTTCGCTGACAGCACACATATCTCCGACGATTTTAGACGTTTAAAATGCGATACCAATATATCCGAGGATGATCATCCGTTAAATAGCCAACCCATCATTATTCATTTATTTTAATTAAATCATAATTCAATTAAACATAATTGAATTTTGGAAATTAATGGGATTGAATATTTGGCACATTTATTTTATTTAATATTTTATAGTCAATAGATCTCAATTCTTAAGATAAATTTATGAATTTATAAAGGTGATTTACTTATGGTTGATTTAAGCTCTTTTCATATAGACTAAATTTTCTAAATTTTGTATTTATGGAGTTTTTTCATACGCAACAATCCCAATTCGTAGAATTTTTACATTAGTGCATTTTCTTTCAAGACACTAATCTACGATGGTCAACAATTTTTATTGTTAGATAACTTTTATAAGGATAGCAATTATTATTACAATAGTCTTTACTATATTTATAAATATGGCACTATAACTCAACATAATTTTTACATCAATTATATAGATGCTTATATAGGAATTTGTTGTGTCTTTAAGCGAATATACTCTGTATAGTATTTATAATGACTTTAAGCTACAATAAAACCAGTTTCTTTATCCAAACAATTCTTTGACCTAAAATTTCCTTTTAAATATATTTATTCATATTTATAATTTAAATATTCAATTAAATCACATAACATATCACATCTTCTTTTATGCTACTCTTTCATGTGCTACAGCCTTAGAGTGTTTCCTTTGCAACATTTGGTGCAATTGGTCAGTTATGGTAAATATTCCTAGTTTATATAGTATTGATGTTAAAAATTAAATAAAAATTTGGAAATATTTCATTTATGAATGATATTGATTTTCTTTTATTCTTATTTTTTATTTGTTAATTGTAAATATTATTTTATGTTTTTTAATATATAATTATATGGAAACTTTCTTTAATTCATATTTTTATTAAATGTAAATAACTTTTTTAATAATGATTATTAACTTTCCCTACTCTGAACTAGTAAACAATTATAAATAAATATTTAAAATTAAATTGGACAAATTTTCAATTAAATCATAACTATAATTTAAATTTCTATTATAAAATAAAAAAAATATTCATTCTAAAAACAACGTAATTTAAAATTCCTAATAAAAACTAAATTTCTTCTTCTATTATAATTAAAACCATAATCTAAATATTTTTATAACCTAAAACTTTTGAAGCATTATGCTCTTTCTATATAGTTAAACCCAAAAATTCAACCCTTTGTAACAAATCAATGTAATGCAAGGGTTAACCTATAATTATTAGAAGAGAGATATAATAAATATTAGTTTTAAAGTGGGGAGGATGTTGTTACAACCCTCGTTAAAATTCCATGTAATAAAAGTAAATAAATGAAAAATAATAACCATGGATGATGGGACACTTATTCCATGTTGAATGTTGGGCATAATCCGAGTGATGGAGATCACTTGTGATTGTTTATGGCTAAGGAAATTGGAAAAGGCAATGACTGATCCGAACTTAAACAGAAACACAACAAAATATAGAGATAACCATATACACAAAGATGTAGGGGAGATAATACTTCATTTCTTTAATGGAAAATACTGAAATATGCTTACAACCAGAAATATAAATAAACCAGCTAGGGCGATGGTAGCTTATCTCTGAGAAGAGATGTGGTGGCTACATGCCTCTGAACTGTTCTGAATTCTGTTACCATGAGGCTTGAGGGCCTATTTATTATTGAGAAAAAATGGAAAACCCTTCACATCCCAAAACCTAACCCTAGAAGATGAAACGCCAAATTGTGGGCCCTGTTTTGGGGTGAGTTGGACAGCCAACTTCCCGGGGTTGCGAATTGGTCATATTATCTCCGTTTGACACGCATGATAGCTCATTGAAAATATCTCTCTGAGGACTCCGACGGAAAAGATGATATTCTGACAGAAAAATCGCTGGCAGTAGATTTCCCAAAAAACATCGTTTAGGGCCTCAAAACGGCTCTGGAAATTTAAGACTCGAAAAACTGCTAAAAATAGTAAATTGTGTTATAATTAAGGAAACTGAAAAACTGAAAGAAACAGTTGTGGGGGTCCAAATGGGATAGGTGGGTGGCCACTAACATTCACCTGGATCATTCCTCCCCCCTTAGGAAGTAATGGTCCCCATTGTGTTGAGTTCCTCCCTAAGATGAGGAAGCTTCTGTTGAGCTGGGTCTCTAGTGAGTTGTTCTGCAATCTCTGATGTGTCCAGAAATGGTGGGAAGCATGGTCAATGACGGTCCACATTGAACACTCAGTCAAGCGAGGAAATGGAGAAATGCTATACTTCCAAGCATTGTTGCCCGTAGCCTTGGTACTGGTGTAAGGACCATGTCAGAGTGGTCTGAGTTTCTGATGGGTTCTGGTAAGGCGTTCTCTCTGCAGATGCAACCAAACTTTACCGCCCACCTGAAACTTATGTGCTACCCCATTGGGTGAGGAGAAGTTGTTCTTGTGTTCTGTCATGACCATATCCCTTTGCTGCTGCTGCTGCTTGGAGGAACCCTTTGCGGGGGTCATGGATGTAGCAATGATCTTCCCCTTACTTTGGGAGTGAACCAGACAGAAAATGAATTTCCTAGTCTGGGAGATGAGCTTGCTGCCTTTCTTGGCAGTCATCAAAGAGGTGGTGGTTGGTGGGGCTACATCCGGTATCCTGTATAATGAATTATCCAAAGAAATAATGACAGCGCGAGGCCTTGACTCATACACAGCATGTCGCCTCCACAAGTATGGTTGACCTAATAGTATATCGCAAACATCCAGAGGTGTAACATCACACAATACCTCGTCTGTGAAGGGCTTGATGCTGTAGGGAAGGCGGCATTGTTGTCGAACTTTGAGATCTTGTCCTTCGTGAAGCCACCCGATACTATACGACTGCGGGTGTGGTCTATTCGGTAGGCCCAACCGCTTCATGACCTCTACTGAAACAAAGTTCTTTTGGCTCCCACTGTCAACAATGAATTGTAGCGATGAACCCTTCACCCACATTTGTGAGTGGAGAAGGCACCCCCCCTCCTCAAGGTCTCAAGCTCATTCTTGTGGATCTTGGTGGTGGTAACAGTGGCACTAGGCTCCGCATCAATGATCTGCTTCCCTTTGCCATTCCCCTTGTCAGGTTCTGGCTCAGGGTCGAAACATGCATCTGATTCGGAAACCTTCAACTCAGCCACCAGCGACTGCTTGGTCCAACACTCGTGTTATGAGTGGGACTCTTGTGGAACTCACACCACTTTCTTATGTCCTTCTTTGGCTTCGTGGTGTTGTTCTTTTCTTGCGGCTTCGAGGGGTTGTCTTGGGTCACCCCGCCTTGGATTTGTCCTTTGGGCTTCGGATTTGAGGATCCAAAGTCTCGCTTCTTCTGTTTGAACTTTTGCTCGATTTTGAGAGCGTATCAGTATGCTGTGCCAAGTGAGGAGATGTTCAAGAACTCCATCTCTTCCTGGATGTATTTTTGCAGGCAGTCGCGATATTTGAGTACTAGATGTAGCTCAGAATCTTTGATACCCAACTGTGTGTGAAGGGTATGAAAAATGTTTGTGAACTCCAACACATCTTGGTCTTGTCCCTGCTGCACTGTGGTCCATTTGATGTATTTGTCCTCATAGCTTTTGATAGGGTAGTACTGCTCCTTGATGGCATCTCGGAAGTCATTCCAAGTGGGTGCAACTGAAAACAGTGAGCATGTACTTTCATCCTTGTACTCGCAGTATGTTTCCCACCAGTCCTTGACATGGGGGGCTGCTTTGAGAAGAGCGAAAATAATATTTTCCCGACTCGAAAATTCATGAACAGAAAAATAACCCTCTAGCAGATTTAACCATTTATCTACGACATCTGCATCTATCTGACCCTCGAATATGGGAATTTCAAAATTAATTTGTACCTTAAAGGGTGTGGCGTTTCCAGAGTAGCTACTGGAAGCCGATGCGTCGCCTCCGGGTAGCCGCTGAAGGATCTGCACAAAGCTATCCATCATCGCGTTCCTTCGCCGCTCAAGCGCTTCTTTGATCAAGATTTTGATAGGATCTCCTGCCCCCTCATCTTTCTTCTCATCCGCCATGGGAGGCTGTTGGGATTTGCGAGGCTGGTCTTACAAAGGTTCGACTAGTTCAAGCCCTAACTCCTTATATCCCGACCCCATTGGGGACATGCAAAGAAAAACAGAGAAAAAACAGACCGCTCTGATACCATTGATCCGAACTTAAATAGGAATGCAACAAAATACAGAGAGAACCATATACACAAATATGCAGCGGAAATAATACTTCATTTCTTTAATGGAAAATACTGAAATATGCTTACAACTAGAAATATAAATAAACCAGCTAGGGCGATGGTAGCTTATCTCTCAGAAGAGATGTGCCAGCTACATGCCTCTGAACTATTCTGAAGTCTGTTACCATGAGGCTCGAGGGCCTATTTATTATTGAGAAACAATGGAAAACCCTTCACATCCAAAAACCTAACCCTAGAAGATGAAACACCAAATTGTGGCCCCGTTTTGGGGTGAGTTGGACAGCCAACTTCCCCATTTGATGCGCATGATAGCCCGTTGGAAAGATCTCTCTGAGGACTACGATGGAAAAGACGATTTTTTAACAGAAAAATTGCTAGCGGTACCCAAAAAGCGTCGTTTAGGGCCTCAAAACGGCTCTGAAAGTTTAGGACCCGAAAAACTGCTAAAAATAGTAAACTATGCTATAATTAAGGAAACTGAAAAAATGAAAGAAATAGTTGTGGGGATCCAAATGGGATATGTGGGTGGCCACCAACATCCACCTGGATCAATGACTAAGACTTTGGAAAGAAAAATGGAATTTTTGGCACAATTATTTATGAAATAATGGAAATTAGGAGAAAGGGGAGGTCAAAGGTCATAGGTTGCATGTGAGGAAGAAAATGAAGGAAAATAATGGAAAATGAAGAAAATAGAGGCCTCACTCATAAAAAGGCTTATGAAGAACAATTAGTAACCTTTTGTCAGTTCAATTTTGGAGCTATCTCATTATTCTCTCTCTCTATCTCATACTCTTGGGGACATGGAGTTTTCTTGGAGCCCTCTTGGTGGGTGTGGAGTACTTGGATTCTTGGAGCAAGAAGGAAAAGGAAGAGAAGAAAAGTGCAAGAAGGAATGGAGATCAGTAACTACATCAGATTTTTCTTATAGGTACCAAGTTGTATGTATGTTTCATTCACTAGTTTTGACATGCATGGCACATACATGTGGTTTCTTGGTTGTGATCTGTTGTGGACATGGAGGATTTCCTAGATTGAAAGTGGATTTCCTAGCCTTATCACTTCCTAGATTGCCATGGTGATTGTGGGTTTACTTTCATTGGTTGTTTTTGGTTCTAATGTCTCCTTAAGTTGGGGTGAGTTACTAGTCCTCGAGCCTTGGTTGGACAAACACTCTAGAGCCCGATGACAACTATGGGTTGAGTTACTAGTCCTAGAGCCTTGGTTGCAATAAACGCTCTGGAGCCCTAGATGGTTGGGATAGAGGTCGATCCGATGATGGTTTTGTGATGTCCGACTGTGAGGTGGAATCATTGTTTGATAGGTTGAGGTGGATGGCCTCTAGAAGCCATGGATGGTTTTGGATTGATGTTTTCTATGAGATCCCACATTCATGCTTGGAATATGGCACGAGGGTGAATGGTTGAAGAGAGATTTGGTTCAACCATTCTATGCTTGGGTGGAACGTGGAAGTCCCATCCCAGGTTTGGATTTTGCATCATTAATGAAAGGTTATTTCTCTTGGAATTTATATGAGTATTATGGTTGATTATATGTGGTGTATATGGTCGTGGTTTCATTGATATTTCTATCCCTATTATGATGGTTATGTATATGTTTTATGACAGCAACCATGTGTGGCTCTCATCATGTCTTGACTTGTAATTGAATTATCAATGTATCTATGACCTAATGGATGGAATGGAAATTGATGTGTTCAGGCATCAATGGTTCTTAGTTATTCTCAACTAAGTGTGAGACCCCTATGCCTAGAACTGTTAATTGCACCTGTAGATTACACATTTGCAATATGTTTGACGAAATTCATGTCGTGACTAGTAGGGGTCCAGTCAAGATCTTGAACAAGTATCTTCTTTAGTATTGTCATTTCCATGTCATTTTACTGATATGAAGAGATGGTTCAATTTTGGGCAGTGACCTGGGCTTTTGGTTTGGAAAAGTGGCCCAAATCCCAAATTCGTTGGCATAACACTGACAATTTTGCTCTCTGGTCACTGGAGGGAAAGCCCATGAGAGCGAATTTGGGTTTCTAGTCATCCTCATGCATATAACATGGGAGTGAATGAGGCTTAAGTTGTCAAAAAGTTCAGTGGGACCCCAAGGTAAGTCATCTAAAGTATTGGATTGGTTCCTTACGGTCTTGTAGTTGATCATTAATGTCTGTATGGTGTGTTTCTATCGGTTTCACTTCCTTAATGTGACTTAGGAGGTCAAATCATATTATAGTGGCCTCTCGTGGCATGTCTACCTCAGCCGACTGATTGCTTGGGTAGATGTGGGAGGAAGGTGTTACAAAATGGTATAAGAGCATGTTTGACCCCTCAGACTAGATGGGCTATGTTTTGTTCCTACATGCATTTAAGTTGCATGTGTGTCTCTCACCCTTGCATTCCATGTGACAATTGCATTTGCATGATGTTGTTGATGGTTTTAGTGATGTTGTCAGATGAAACTTGACGTTTTGTTGAGGAATGCATCACCGTGAATGTATGACTGGTTAAATGTAGATTTATGTCACTTAAATTTGTTTTTTTAGTATTCTTGGTTACATTATTGTGTGCTTGGTTGCATGCACCATTCTTGCAGGTTTGATTTCAAGTATTGTTCATTCAAGCTTGATCATATGTGTTTATGCATATATATAGATGGTTATGCATCACTTATGCATGTTCATGTTTGTAGGTGGTCAAGTGTACAGTGATATAGTGGTGGTTGTCATGCATAAGCTTGTGGTGTGTTGCTATTGAGGTCATGCATTGATGACTGGACCCTAGCTAGAATGATGGTTGGATGGTCATATGCTTATGTTTTATATTTCAATATCTTGTCATGATTATGTTATACATGTATCACGCTAATTTATTGACTTTACAGAAAAGGTATCCTCCCCAAGATATACTAAGGCGCATTGGTTTAGTGTGATTTTGTTTACCTAACATGATACAATTTGCAGGAAGAAATATCAAATGGCTAGTAAGATGGTTGAGTACAAAGACTTTCCCTATGAATCTGAAGAGAAGTATGGTGTTGGGAACTCTTCTGATTTGATAGTTACACTGAGAAGCGCAAAGGAAGAGATAAGGAGTTGTAAGGCAGACAATGGCAGAATCATGTAGGTGCAAGAGAAAAAAGCAAAGTTAAATGCAGTAATACTTCATAGTTTGTCAGATTTGCAGCGACAGAGACCGCATCAGATCAACTATAAGAAGGAGGATAGAACTAATGGGTCATATGTTAGTCGGTCGCATGGTGGTCATAGATGAGATAGAGATGACACAATTAGAGACAACAGATTGTTAGACACTTCGGATAGGAGAAGGGATAGAAACAGGTATGATTCTAGTTCTAATTTAGATAAGCACTATGATCATCATCGGTATCATCCATATAGGAGGAGTGATAGGGGATACTTGTCGGGTGATTTTAAGAAAGTGAAGCTACCTAAATTTGATGGGAGGTGAAGAAACCACAGGATGCATAGGTATGGTTGCTTAGAATGAGGAAATTCTTCAGGTTTCATGAATATTCAGAGAACATGAAAGCTAGAGTGGCTACATTCAGTCTCAAAGGTAAAGTAGACATTTGGTGGGAAGATGTGAAGAATGTTAGAAATATTCATGAGGAAGTTTTAACTTGGAGTGAGTTTGAGCAACTGTTCAAGAAGAAGTATTTGCCGGAAAGATACTTTAATCACAAGGCGAAGGAATTTTATGAGCTAAGGATGGGATCTATGAAGGATGATGAGAACACTAGCATGTTCTTGGAGTTACTGAGGTATGTTCCTTATCTCAAAGAGGAAAATACCAAGATTCAGAGGTTCATTATTGGGTTACCAATTTCATTTAAAGACATGATTGAGTTCGATGGGCCTAGATCATTGGAGGAGGCCATTCGGAAGCTACAGAATTGTGATGGACAATTGAAGCGCAGAAACAAGACTAAGCCAAATTGGAGAGGTAATGCAAAGAAGGAAAATGGGATAAAAAGAGAGAAAGACCTCAGGATAAAGGTAACAAGGAGAATTTAGCACCACCTAAGAGGTTCAATGCATGATACAAAGGACTGGGACACCAATCTAAAGAACACAATAAGGAGCTCATGTAGTGTTGGACTTGTGGAGGAGATCATCAGAGGAGAGCCTATCCACAGTACCAAAGTGGTAAGCCTAAGATATACAGTGCAAAGTAGTGTTATAGAAATATTTGGGCACTGCAACCCCAATCATATATGTCCATAAACCAAGGGCTTTTGAGTCCCTAAAATTGTTGTTCCATACCCTAAAGGAACATGGTCAGCTGATTACATCATCTCCCAGAAGTTCTCCACAGAAAACTACTAAGAACTGGTCAAAACTGGACCATACAGACTACTCAGTGCAAAGGGTGCAAATCATCTCACCTGCCACATGAAAAAAGTGCGATGCATACTGAAAAACCCTTCTGTAGGGTGCGATGGGTGAGAGTAGACAAATGGCAGAGATAGTTTGCGAGGTGGATGATCATGGAATCTTCCAGAAACTTCTCCTGTGACACTTGCCTCTCTGAATTCGCCCAGGGATGAGTAAGAGATCATGAATCCCCAAGTGGAATCAAGAACTATCAGAGAGAGGACACTAATCAAAATCCCAGAAGTTGACTCACCCCCCTGCAATCATTTATATATGGATCCCTCATCCCAGAGATCCAAAGGCTGGAATCTTGTATCTTGTAAGGAAGTGTTGTTGGTTTCCTGGTGGAACATCATAGCGTTGGGTGATCTAAGCTTTTCATGAGGTGAAGAAGGGCTTTCATGCTGGGAGGATGATGCTGGGTCAGATCACTGGGTTGTAATCCTCTCTTCTAATCTTTATATCAATAAATCTATTCAAGTTTTACTCCACATTCTTGTATGTCTGATAATATATGCATTTGTGTGGTCAATATATATCTGGTCCTATATTGTTTATGATTGTAGATCTCTGCACTTTGAAGGTATTATGCTACTTTGACTTCAGGCACCCTTTGAAGCGGAGTAATCAAGGAAGGAGCGGAAAAGATCCGTCAAAGGGGAGAAGGAGCAAGCAAAGAACCAAACAAAAGATTGAGGTTGGTATTCTTTGCTCCTCTCCTATCTACTTCTCGTAAAGGAAAACAAAAGTAACTTTAATCTGTTTGTTTCTAAGATAGCTACCCATCTTAGTGGGACTAGTAGCTCTACATAGACACTAGATTTCCCGATAACAAAATGGAGACTCCACTGGGTAGCGAATAGCTTGTTTGCTTGTCTATATTTGTTTGCTTTATAAACAACAGACGGAGCTTGAAGTCAAGCCAACTAGCCTTCGAACTGCATTTGTTGTGCAAGTGCAAAGTAGATCAATGTTGCTTCAGTCTATCTCTGGGTTTTGCTTATAAACTGAACAATTGATTTGCAAACATCCTAATTGCCCTGGTGGTGGCTCAAGTAGCCTCATTAGATCAGTCCCTGTGATTTGCATTTACTGACTATCATTAGCTCGGCTTAAATCCCTGAACTAAGTTGCAAACTGTGACCAAGAACCAAGTTCAAGTCTCGTCGCTAGACCATCACACCTTCTCCTCTTAGGAATCTGGATCCATCGCACCTCCCGTGTGCAGTATGTGAGATGCATCACTCTTTCCCTATGTTATAGGTGCGATGATCAGATAAGACTTCTTTTGCTTTCAGATTTTGGTTTTTTTTTCACTCTCTTCAGCTTTATTAAGGAGTTTTGTTGTCTGTGATCAATATACCACTATGGAAACTCCCTTCCTTTGCATGATTCAGCCTCCACAATATAAAGAACTGTAAATGTTTTTATGTATTGTTCGCCATTTATGGTCCTCCTTTACAAAGAAGTAGCATAATCAAACTATCGTCTTTTGATTTGGAAGTGTCGCAAGTGTCGTTTTCAGTCAAAGAAAAGAATCCTACTATTCTTGATGGTCGATTACATTGTTACTCTTGTATTTGATTTGAATTAAGAGTTTCTCAAGTGTCGAAAGCAGTTTTCAATTCAAAATCGCAAAGCGTCATCATTATCTTCCTTTTGTCTTTTGAAGAGAAGATCGTTAGTACTGTCACTTGAAACGATTCAGATTTGTACTTAGCTTTCTTTTTGTCATTCACACATTAAGAAAGAAAAAAAAAATACATTCATGTGCATTTGCATTTAGACTACTTGTTGATTTTGATTTAGGACAATGCATCTAGTGTGTGCTCTCTGCTCTATGTTGAAAGAATTCTGCTTCTCTTTCCTTAGTAGCTAGGATTTTCATTGCAAAAAGAAGATTAAATGATTGTTTATCATCTTCAATTGCATTTTAGGAATTGTATACCTACATCACGAGGTGAAATTGAAAGGCAAACTTCTTAAGAAAGACCAATTGTAAAATAAATTCAATGAACATAAAAATGCTTTGGAACCTAATGCACAACATTTAGAAGTCTAGGCTAGAGACGTATTCCGGCGTCGTAAAGCCTGGTAACTATCGCTTTCATCGTAGATTGGGTGATTCCTCCTCTTTGAGATGACAAGTGCTAGTACGGACTTGTGCTCCCATGTACCATCGAGTATATATTGAGAGACCACAATAGGCTAAATTCTTTATCCTTAGGAAGCCGTGTTTGTCGCCCTATCGATCGCAATGCACTGAACACAACATTTGGGAAGATTGACTGCCATACCATAAAAAGTATTCTGTAGTTTTGTGATTGGCTTGGTAATCCCTCTCCCTATATTTCCAAAGTAGTCCCTTTCATTCCTTTTTAGAGTCCTTAAAGGAAAAGGTCGATCTGAGCACTTGTCACTTCAGGCTCATTAAAAATCGAAGGCGACTAGAGTCATATTTAGCTTTTTCTCGACTCTTAAAAATTGAAAAAGCAAGTTGTGTCAAAGCATCTCAATTTCATAAAATTCGGAATCATTTTTTCCCCTTTATTTTCAGTTGATCAAGTAATCTGCAATCGTGGAAGAAAGTCAATAGAAACCCCGTCGATTGCGAAGATTAACAAGTCAATCGTCTTTGACTCCAGAAACGAAACTATTACAGACAAAGCGAACTCATTTAACTAGATCAAAGTCCCCTGGTTTTCTTGTAACTTCTGTTCCAACATCCTCAAGGACTCTGGTTACTCTAACCATCTATGGTACCTCTGCCTTTACAAAAAAAGTTCCGCGGCCACAAGAGGAGATTAGAACTAATCCTAGTGTAATGGTAAATGCTTCTATTCCTGAACTGGCTACATCTGCAGCTGATTCAGAAGGTGTTACCCATCCAATAACTGTCGCTGCAGAAACTATACCTTCTTTGACACCAGAAATATTTTACGGACCTGACTACCTATCCCACCTCATTTGATTGCTATAGAAGAGATTGTGTAAAATCCTCCATCCAGTACTCCATTGAATTTTGGAGCCAAGGTCACCCTATAACCTTCCTCATCAGAAGTTAGTCTCCCTTCATCACAAATTCCTGTAGAATCACTAGGAAATCTCTTGGATAGACTAGATATGTCTGAGCAACCATCGACATCTAGGACTGTGTCATCTGATGTAGCAGCAGCAGAACCACCTGCTCCTACTCCAACAATGTTCACCAGTATACCATTTGTCCCAACTAGCTGTCAACCGCTAGATGGAGTCCATCCAGGGACTATTTCGACAGTATGGTCTCTTCTCGTTTGTTCATATGGAATAATATATGGAATCTCTTATGTTGAGTCTCAACAAATTGATCCTTCACAATGGTATCAATTTGGGTAGTCCTTTCCCCAATGGCCAATCGTTCCTTTGAGCGTTGCATTGCCACCATATGGGGGGAAGTATACCCTTTCATTGTTTCCTCCAGGAGAACAACCATATGGGAGTTCACAACAGAATTCGGGTCATGCTAGAATTACCTCTAGCAGTTGGGTGCCAATATTGCCTCAACAACCAAGAGTTGTATATCAATGAACAAAGCCTACCTATGTCGAATATCCCCACTACATCGACCATTGTAACAGTGTTGCAAGTACAAGTGTTGCCTATTGTATGCCAACCCCAAGTCTCTTAGGTTGCAATACAACAACCCCCTGTCTCCATGACACAACCACAATCACCGATTAGTGGCTCCCTAACCGGAGTGACCCACGTTCGAATCGGTACTATTACCCCTCATCTTGGTCAAATAACTAGTATTAGACAACAAAAAATGGTTTCACAACCATGGATGGTGCAATATTAACAACTGCAATTCCAACAAGTTTACCAAGGATCTGAGCAACAAATCTTTGCAAGTAATGGGCAGCCGTATATTCAAAATGGTCAACAACAATCATTTCATAATGGTTATGCCCATCAACCTTACCAAAGTTATCAACATCAAATGCACTATGCTGGTATGCAAATACCCACTGCTCAAGTGATCCCATCTTATCCTGGGTATGCTTTGCTGAACTTGAATCAATAATTGCCCTTCGTGGTGACTTTAGTGTTACCGAATCTAAATCGGCTAACAAACAATCCAATTTCTTATGCCCCTTGGTGGCCAGCAATTCCTCACAAACTTCCATCAGATATTCCTAAATTTAATGGAATTCCAGGTCAAGACCCATCGAATCATGTGATGACCTTTCATCTGTGGTGTTCATCCAACACTCTGAACGATGATTCAATTAGGCTTCACCTTTTTCAGCGAACGTTAACTGGTCCGGTAGAAAAATGGTACGTTGAATTTCCTAAAGCTTCATTTGATAACTTCAACACCCTTGCCACAACCTTTTTAACCCATTTTCAATTACCCGTATGGTACGAAACAAGAACAGATCTGCTTACCAATTTCAAATAGATGACAACCACTCATATATCCGATCATATCCATGAGTGGTGGTGTCATCGTAGAATGGTAAAAACATATGTTCTTGATTAGCTGTTAGATGAATGGTTTATTAAGTCATTGTTACCTTGTATAATAGAAGATGTGGCAAACGGAGGGGTCATCACTGAAGAGCAAGTCATTGCTTGTGCGCAATATCTAGACTTGATCTATACTCAGTCTGGCATGCTCTATGACAAAATCCTTGATGCTCCTAGAGCGGAATTTCTCATTCCTCCTCCTCATAAATCAAACAAGGACACTCATGCTGGTGATGGCATGATAGGTATGGCAAGCACGAAATCGACAAAGGCTACATCTAAGAAAGCCCATAAGATTTTTGATGAAAATGTAAATGAAGAACTTCTCGCCTCCGAGGTAAATGCTATGTCGATTGACGAAGGCAAAGAACCAAAGCAACCAGGAGGCAAGAAGAAAAAGAAAGGGAAATAGAAGAAAATGGAGGGGTCGTCTCCTAAAAAATCTTTTACAAACCCTTCTGGGCAAAGGAAACCTCCTGTGGGGTGTTAGATATGTGATGAGGATCATTGGACGAGAGATTGTCCACATAAAGCTGAGGTTAAGAAACTCTTGAAGAGTTCAAAAACCTCAGCGGTATTGAGTGATCCGTTTCCAAACCTAAGAACCAATCTGGTTGCTAGTGATAATGCCTCCCAATCCCAAGTACTTATGTTGTCCATTTTGAAACAACAAAACGATGCTTTGATATCGACAAGAAATAAAGATTACAGGAATCCACAGTTGTCGAACAACAAGGCTACTAATCAACCTAGTAGTTTGACAACAACTTCGACTGAATTTGTGCCACCCATCATTCCTAAGCTAACAATAAAGCCGCCAAAGGGAGTAGTACACAAATCAACATTTAATCCTTTTGCCAGAGTAGCACATAATTATAATATAGTAGAGGACTTGGCACAATCGTCGTCCGCTATGTTGACACTTGAGGTACTGCAAAATTTCCCCTCCCAAAAGCAGGCTCTATTACCAACCATAGATGGGATTGACCCAGTGGATTCCAATATTGTGGCCTTTAATCATAAAGGATATAACCCTCAGTTACCAGCTCAACTTTCTTTCCTTATTCAAGTGAAAGCCCTCAACAAAATTGTTCATCGAATGATTATTGATGAGGGAGCATCTACATGTATTATGTCAATGAGTTACTAGAAAAATTTGTGCTCACCAACCTTGTCGTGATCATCAATGATGTTGAAAGAATTTGATGGATGATCATACACTCCTTACGGGATCTTAAGTAACTTTCAAGTCAAATTGGGGCGCAAGACAGTAGAAATTGATGTTGAAGTTATCAATAGAAACCTCAATTACAACATCCTACTGGGAAGGCCCTAGATATATTCTGTGGCCACTGTTGTGTCGACATACTTCAGAAAGATTGCATTTCCTTTCCAAGATGGAATTACAATCATCGACCAACAAATGTTTCTCCCCAATAGTTCAAAAGTTACAAGAAGCATTCCAATGATCCACAGGAGCTCTTAGTCACTTCAAAATATCGGAGTAGGCCTACTAAAAGACCCGACATTGATGGGTACTCTTGCCCTACCACCTCCAAACTATCTGGTGGAAGTGGCCATGGTAGGAACCTGCAATATGGTGTCTTCCATCCAGAAGATATCCGATCACGATGTTGGCATGGATCATCATGAGGTTTTTCCTCCAAGCCTGATAGAAATGTTGTAGCAATCAATGTTTTCGGCATGGGAGGTGAACCCAAATCAATGCTCATAAACCATTTGGATAGATAGGTGTAACGAATATGGTACTCCTTCGGATACTTGGTCACATGTACATTCTATAGACGAAGGAATTGTTTAGTCGATGATGATTGATGGGGCACCATGGGAAGATTACCACCATCATTCCCATCTTCCAAAATGTAAAGAAGATTGTTCCAATGACCTTGATCATCCTTCAATATTTGATTTCCTATCGAATACTATAAATACGGTGGATTTTGAGTGAAACCTGTCCAATATTGAAGAGACTATCCAATATCTCGACCAAACCAGATGTTGTAGAGAATATTCATGTTGGAAAATCTTATTCTCCTTTAGAGCTAGAAATATATTACGCTCTCTTTCGTGAGTTAAAACATGTCTTTGCATGGTCATATGATGAAATGCCAGACATCGACTCGAGTATCGTTGAACACGAAATTAAGATGAATCCAGATGTCAAACCAGTATGACAACGACTTCAGCAGGTGCACCCCGAGAAAGCTGCTGCCATCAAGGTGGAGGTTCAAAAACTCCTCCATGCTGGTTTCATTTACCCTATTCCTCTAACCGATTAGGTATCGAATATTGTTCCTGTAATTAAAAATCAAGGAGCAATAAGAGTGTGCATCGATTATAGGGATGTAAATCAAGCTTGTCCAAAGGACAACTACCTACACCCTTCATTGAACAGATAATTGATGAATGCACCGGATGTGAAATATTTTCATTTATAGATGGATTTTCAGGGTATAATCAAATAAATATCCACCCACAGGACCAGTCAAAGACTGCATTTATTTGTTCGTGGGGCACATTCGCTTAGCGCAAGCTACCTTTTGGTTTAAAGAATGCAGGGGAAACCTTTTAGAGGGCAATGAATTATGCCTTCCATGACAACAAGAACATCATCCAACCATATCTCGATGATCTTCCATCTCATTCGTGAAAGCAAACCAAAAACTGCAGCATTTGAGAGCGATATTTCTACATTGCCGACACTACAAGATACGACTCAATCGACACAAATGTGTGTTTTGTGTCGGTTCTGGTCATTTACTTGGATTTATAGTTTCGAAAGATGGGATTCATCTCGACCCTTGTAAGGTTCAGGCAATCATTGATTTGCCTCCACCTTCAGATTTGCTTCAGATTCAGAAACTCCAAGGGAAAGTAAACTTTCTGAGGAGGTTCATTCCAAATTACGCCAAATGTAGGTTGTACTCATCGATTGAAAAAATAAGTACCCTTCATCTAGGATCAAGTAACGCAATCTTCCTTTGATGCTTTAAAGGAATCCCTAATAAAAGCGTCATTAATGTATGCTCCTGATTATCAAAAAGACTTTAACCTGTATCTAGCTGCAACAGATATGACCATAACAATGGTTTTAGTTGAAGAAGACAATGGAATTGAACATCCTATCTATTATTTATGTCGAAACTTAAATGATACAGAAACTAGGTACTATTTTGAAAAGTTGGCTCTCGCAGCTGTTCAAGCGATACAGAGATTTCTACACCATATCCTCTTTCAAAAAACTACCATTTTGTCAGATTGCAACCCCATGACTTATATCTTGTCGCGATAGTTACTGGGGGGGGAAATTCCAAATGGATAGCAATTTTGCAAGAGTTTGATCTGGAATTCATAAAATCCAAATCAAAGAAAGGCCTAGTTTTCACGGAGTTATTATGCGATCTCCCATCATCGTCCAACGATTCAACATCCAATGCAACAATCATGGATGAATCTTTGTTTCTGATATCTTCAAGCTATCCATGGTATGGGGATATAATCATCTATCTCCAGACCCAAACATATAGGTCTGATACCTCCCGTTCAGAGCAGTGACGTACTCGATACCAAGCAAAAGACTACATGATCGTCGATGATACACTTTACCATCATGGTATCGATACAGTTCTGTGGAGGGTCCTCACCCATGAGGAGGGTGAAAAAGTCCTGAATGATTGTCATTCAAGCACGTGTGGGGGGCGTAAATTTGGCTATGCTACAACACAAAAGACTCTACGAGTAGGGTACTTCTGGCCAACAATATTCAAGGATTGCATAACCATAGTCAGAAGTTGTCATGCTTGTCAAATCTTCGATTGCAAAACTAGAATTCCACCCGCACCTCTGCAACTAGTAGTCGTTGTTGGGCCGTCGCCAAATGGGGCATAGATTTCATGACATGTAACCCCACCTTGGCTAGGGGGCATGGGTATATCATAGTCACAGTTGACTATTTTACGAAATGGGCCAAGGCGATGCCTACATTGAACAACAATGGGGAAACGATGGCTCTTTTCTTTCTCAATCCTGTAGATCCAGATTCAGTGTTCCACAAGCTATAGTTATAGATCATGAATCGCATTTTCGTAGTCACATGATGGTTGAGTTGGCTGCCAAATTAGCACTGTCCCATGATAGCTCTACTCCATATTATCTGCAAGCTAATGGACAAGTTGAGGCAATCAGCAAAGTCCTGAAGCACATGTTGCAAAGGATGATTGGAAGCCATAAACAGAATTGGCACTGATCCTATACTTAGCCTTACAGGCATACCGAACATCGATAAGGAATGCAACTAGGTTTACACCCTTTCAACTGGTGTATCGCTTGGAAGCAATCTTACCAATTCAGTGCGAAATCTCGTCCCTCAAGCTCGCAATCGACCTTCTCCCCACAACTTCAGAAGAGGAGGCTCGTTTCTTGGAATTAATCGAATTGGATGAAACCCATCATGATGTCGCCTTGGCTAATGAAGCCCATAAGAAATGATTCAAGGCATAGTTTGACAAGACTGTCAAACCCTGTGTCTTCTCAGAAGGTGACTTGGTCTTACTTTATGACCAGGAGTCTGACAAGTTGGGAGCAGATAAGTTCAAGTCTTTATGGATGGGCCCCTATATTGTTAAGCATGTATGAGCAAAAGTAGCCTATAAGTTAGTGGATTATGATGGGATTCGAGTGGTGCAACCCCACAACGGGTTGTACCTTAAGCGTTACTATGCTTAACTGAGTATAATAACCCCTATGCTTTTGTTATATTTTTGTTTTCGCTAAAAGTAATTGTTTTGGTTAGGTAATCCACTTTTGCATTTGTTGCAGATGTTGAACCTAGTATAAATATTTGTTGGATATGCCGACGGAGTGAGTCATAGTTCGTGGAACCTATCTTCCACGGCCTGGGCCATCTTTGATCCAAGCGACGAGTTAGTAAGTTTCAGAGGACTGTGTATTGGTCAATCAATGAACAACATTGCTGAATATAATGCATTGATAGAACTCCTCTCTGATGCCATCACGCATGGCATATGCTGACTTGTCCTTAGACTTGACTTACAACTCGTCATTCTACAGCTCACCAGTATCTACTCCGTACGGAATCCAACTATCTTTCGCATGTTCCTAAGGGTCAAAAGTTTGGAAAGACAGTTCGATTTTATTCAATATCAACATATTTCTAGAAACTTAAACACATTAATAGATTCATTGGAAAATTATGTTTTAGATAGACATTTGCGACATTTATAAAAGAAAAGCATTTCATCAATATTTGCATCATGATCATATAACTTAACCAAAATGAAGCTCCGAAATATATTATATATATATATATATATATATATATATATATAATATATTGTTTATGGTTTACACATAGTGTTCTATATCCAAGAGTAAATCGGTCAAATGAACCAAAAACTCAAAATACTAGCGGGCACCCTAGTCTAATGGTGCTGGTGATAACAAGTCATCGCCTGTGCACTCATGCATAAAAGCATAGTCCATCGACGTGGCACGCCAGTAGTATGTCGCTGTAATCTCAGAGGCAGCTCGACAGTCCTCACATCTGGGATAACGAGAGTGAGACCTTCAATCTGATCTTGTAATGCTGCAAGAGTCTCAGCCACATCCAAGTCATGAAGGACATCCCTCCCTACACCCTCTCCTGCTGGAACGACAGCTAGTGCTCTCAGGCACATTGATGGTCGCACCAGTCCAATATCTGCATGAGAACATGAGTTTTGATTAGTCTGATAAAAGAAAGCATAGGAACATTATAAGAACAATAAACAGAGATATGGTAAGAAATTTTTCCTATAGCACTCCACTGCTCACTAGCCGGCAACACCAAATCTAGGTCACCTCGGAAACCCATACCAGCATAGGGACACTCGGCATAAACTATCTCCTAACAGTTGAACCACTCAAAGAAGGCATCAGAGAAAGAAACGCGTGGCTGACCAGCATGTTGGGCCATAAGGTTGACCCATCTCTACATCCATGGTTCAGTCGGTGGCGACAAACCAAGTGAAATGTACTATGGTTGCATCAGTGGGATCTTCTACAAGGCAAAAGCGGTCAAAATGGAGCCATAGCCAAAGTTCTTAGATCATCCATTTTTGAACTTGGTAAGCTTTTATTTTATTACCAGGAGTACGACATCACACCAGTTGAACACCTTTGGTTCAAGGCATTCTAAGGCATACTGCATATAGGACCTATGGGCCAAGTGAAGAGCTGCACTACCAGCCAGTCTAGCAAAGGTGAATAAGATGGTCCTCAAGGACTGGTCAGTGACATCTCAGATGTTTATCTTGTCGTCCCTACTTAGCTGAGATCCTTCTCTACAGTATCGAAGGATATAATCCCTCACAAATTCGCGCCCATGGGTGGAACCTAATAGTGAGAGAGGGACACCATGCCTCGATAAACTAGTCAAAAAGTAGATGTCCACGATGGTCAAGTGCATGGAGTTTCCTCTGATTTGGAACACCTGGTTGGTAGGATCCCATGCATCGAGGAAATATTGCAACAAGTTGATTTGTTGCCTCATACTGGAGATGCAGAAGAACTTGAGAAAACCACAGTTCCGCAATGCAGATACTGTATCCAGATCATGTAAAGCAACCATGTCCTCTTCTTCATGCTCATGTTCTCGCCATGTAACAACCATTTTCCTATGATGAATCTCTGAAAACAAACAAGCGAAGAGTCAGGATCCTAATTTGGCAAAAAGCTAGCAAAGTTTCCATGAAAAAACAGTGCACAAGTTTCCTCCCTTATGCCCATCGCACACCAGCTGTGTACTCGGAGTGATGCATATTGACTGTCCAGTGGCCAGCCCAATATGCATTGCACCTTTTGATGTACACAGGGTGCGATGGGGGCAAAACGAATTGTTCAAACCCCAGAGGCTCGGGAAAGCAAGGAAACATGCTCAGAATTCAAAAAGGAAAGAATGCAACTGAAGAGCACGGGTTTCACTCCTACTTGGTCCAGACGGTGCCAAGAATTGTCCATAGAATCTCCCAATTAGCCGGTGAAAATCGAGGGGGAAATCACCTCCAAAGCTCCAACAATCTCAAGTTCAAATGAAATGGTAAAATGAGGGGTAAAATCTACTTTTAAATTACCTTTCACGTAATTCAAGTAGGGTATTAGTTTTTTAACTCATTTTTCAAGAATGTATTTTCATTTCTAATCAGTTTGATGGAGCAATTCAACAGGTAGTACGATCGTCAAAAGAACATAGTGTTAACGGTGGGTCGAATATTAATGACAATTATCACGAGCAGTTTTTATGCAAAGTTCAAGCTCATTAAAAATTAAACCTAAGCGATGAGCAAATTTTCCACCAGAGTTTAAGATCATTAAAAAATAAACCAACCTCCAATAAATAACCATTGCAAATGCATTATCATAAGCTTCTAAGCCATGGTCGTGTTCTTGCCATCACGTCCACTCTGTTTAGCCGATCATATGCCTCCATTTGATTGTTTACCCTTTTGAGGAACAACTGTGAAGAGTGATTCTGTTAGCCATCCTTGTGACACTGCCATGATTGGAAGATTCCAAACCTTACCTGGAATTAGCAGCTACCCAAAAATATCACTCATTCCTCAAAAACGAGTCTCCTTTAAGCTCTTTTCAACTGACTCATAAAATATGAAAATATTGCCGAGCAATTGGCCTGTCGAGCTTGTTAAAGCTATCGGAAGTGATATCCCTCCTCTACAATTTAATATTTTTGGACCTGAGGGATTATTACACAAAAACATCGAGCGCTTGTCTTGTTCGGCTCGTTAAAACTATGGAAAATTCATCCCTTTCGTATTATTTTATACTTTTTCAAACTTAAGGGATTATATGATGAAAAAGGATTACTGGAGTTTCCTTTCGATCCCTTTTCAGACTCTCTAAAGTTGAAAAAGGACTGAGTTGTCTTTGTCATTAAATTCATTAAAACCAGCAGCGACAAACTTGTCCATAGAGACAAGAACGAGTTTCGCTGTCACTAGGCTCGTTAAAATATAACGATGGGTTTCCCGGAATGAAAAATTATAGAACAAGCATATGTTATCCTCCTTAAGCTTGAAAAAAATAAAGAGGTATTGGTCAGCAGTGATTGGGGAAAAATTGGGAAGAAAACTTGGAGAAACTTTATTGGTAGCAAGTCTCTCTTGAACATGACACTTTCACTCCATCACCATGATTGAGTCGGGTTGGGTTATTCCGTTCACCGGTCATACTACCATTGGTCCATCATACCATCCATATTTGGGGTAACACTACCAATCCATTTCAATGTCACCAATATGTTCAAGAGAAGTCGATCAGAGAATTCACCAACCCAGCCTATGTCTCACCCACTGCAATACCTTCACGCTTCATCCTTTCATGACCACCACCTTGAACGTTGTATCATCAAATCATTTTCACCTCCACAAAATCATTTGCCCCGTTCCATGTCGTAGATGTGGTATTCGTTAAAGCCCTCCTACGACGAGTTACTTCTTGTCGACGACAACTCATTATCCAAGAAGCCGACCTAGGAACAACCCTTTCAATACTTTGAAGCTTGCATGCCTCAATGGCAAGTTTCCCACTTCTGGAGATAGGTTTACATCAATGGCCTTCGACCGAAATATTTTGCATGGTGTTCGATGCTAAGTCCCATTTTCACAACTCGTGAATTGTACTGCAGTACCTTGAGGGTCATCATCATTATCGGTGATTCCTCTCGCGCCTGTTAAGAACTTACATCATTGGCTGGTAATCAGGCGATGTCTTTCCATGTTCGACTCCAGAACATTTTTCACATGGATCGACTTGTACTTTCGGCGAAGATTGGACGAGTTTGAAGACCCCAGATCTAGTTTCATCCATTCGGGCTATAATATATTCAGGAAAATAAAGACATCAAATTTACATCATTGCTACACATATGATCATCCAAATCAAAGGATGATGGCTCTATCAAAATTATCAATCTGCCATATAGATGGTTGTCTGTCCTATGTACATGAAAATGAATTTATAAAGTTGAGCATGGGAATGCCCGCCTCAGCTAGATCATGAAAATATTATGAATATAAAGTATTGTACTATATCTTATTATAGGTCGCCTACCAGTTTGAAAAACCTCGGATCCTCATGATAAAGCATTTCACCCAACATCAAAATATTTTCGACCTCATGCTTTAGGGGGAAACTATTATAGACATATTTCGGCACTTCAACACCAATCACATATGTCCATAAACCAAGGGCTTCTGAATCCCTAAAAGTGTTGTTTCATGCCCTAAAGGAACAAGGTCAGTTGATTACATCATCTTCAAGAAGTTCTCCATAGAAAACTGCTCAGAACTGGTCGAAACTAGACCATATAGACTGCTCAGTGTTAAGGGTGTGGTGCATCTCACCTACTCAGTGCAAAAATTATGATGCATACTGGACACTCCTTCTGTAGGGTGTGATGGGCGAGAGTAGACAAATGGCAGAGACAGTTTGCAAGGTAGATGATCATGGAATCTTCCAGTAACTTCTCCTGTGACACTTGCCTCTCTGAATCTGCCCAGGGATGAGTAAGGGATCATCAATCTCCAAGTGGAATCAAGAACTATTGGAGAGAAGACACTAATGAAAATCTCAGAGGCTGACTAACCCTCTTACAATCATTTATATATGGATCCCTCATCCCAGAGATCCAAAGGCTGGAATCTTGTATCTTGTAAGGAAGTGTTGTTGGTTTCCTAGTGGAAGATCATAGTGTTGGCTGATCTAAGCTTTTCATGAGGTGAAGAAGGGATTTCATGCTGGGAGGATGACGCTGGGTCAGCTCAATGGGTTGTAATCCTCTCTTCTAATCTTTATATCAATAACACTATTCAAGTTTTCCTCCACATTCTTGTATGTTTGATGATATATGCATTTGTGTGGTCAATATATATCTGGTCCTATATTGTTTATGATCATAGATATCCATACTTTGAAGTTATTATGTTGCTTTAACTTTACAGGTACTCTTTGAAGCGGAGTGGTCAAGGAAGGAGCGGCAAAGACTTGTCAGAGAGGAGGAGGAATAAGCAAGGAACCGAGCAAAAGATTGAGGTTGGTATTCTTTGCTCTTCTCCTATCTACTTCTCGTAAAGGAAAACGAAAGTAACTTTAATCTATTTGTTTCTAAGATAGCTACCCGACTTAGTGGGACTACCAGATTTGCATAGACACTAGATTTCCCGATAACACATGGAATATGTCTTCAAGGATGGATGAACAGACAAAAATGCACCTTTCGTGAACAGATGAATTTGTCAAGCCTTCCAACATACAAGCAAGGAGAAACATTCTAAATAATGATCAAGTGAACCAATGACCATCGAAGACTCTGTGCACCTTGCCATGCAAAGGTGAAGCTGTGACACACCATGAATATATCCATCACCCAACAACACTACAACTCGACATGCACTCTAGCAGCAATACGAATGCACCAACACTGTCATGTCGAGTCATTTCATGAGTCATGTCTCCCACATCTCTACTCTAGGCCATGTCATCAAGAAATGTAATGTAACATGGAAGTCTAAGAGACCCACTTGTTGTACAAAGAGTCGTGTAGAATCGAAAAGTCATGGAAGTCAAATAGTAATGAGGGTATTGGACTTAAGACTTCTATGGTTTATATCTTTTGAAATTACCGGAGAATCCACAGTAAAAACCATTTTTCCGTCAATGTTTCAAATCCCAACTGGGATCCATCATCAAGACTACTTGAATGCTTGATAGAAGAAGAGCTTAATTGAAGGATTTAAATAGTAATGAGGAGAAGATTAAAAATGAGATGAATGTCGGCTATTTTAATAATAGTAATTGTAGAATTTAGAATATTTAATCTTGTTTAATTATTGATATAAATCATTAAAAATTATTACTATGTTAATCATTATTATAAATTAAAAATTAATTAATTAATTTTAAATATTATTAATAATTGTTGATTTTTTAATATGTAATAATTATTATAAATTTTTAATTCATATAAGCATTTATATTAAGTGTAGTAATTAAATTTATAAAATTTATGTGAAATATTTAATATATAATATTATATATTATATATATATATTATATATATAGTTTATTATAAATGTTGTGGTATATTATTATATTAATGGAATTTTATGAATAATAATATTAACATTTGTATTAATATTAAAATTAAAATTAATAATACATATAAATTTATAATATAAAATAATAATATATCAATAATAAATAATAAAATTCTAATAATAATAAATAATAAATAATAAATATAATATTACTAAATTAACTAAAATTAATATTAATAATTAATTAATATTAAAAATTGATAAATGTTCAATTTTTAATTAGTTTCACTAATTAATAGATTTATTAATATATTTAATTAATACTTCATTAATACCATTTTATAATAATAGTTACTGATAATATTAATAGCTATTATCATAATTATTATTGTAATCGTAATTAAGTATGAATTATTATTATTATTATACTTAGATTATTAAAGCAAGAGAGGGAAACCTACCACTCGTTGCTATACCTGAGATGTATTGGTGACCCTAATGTCTCTTATTAGGGGAAGCCAACCTCCACTAATCTCCATACCATTGTCTCTATTGAGATTATTCGGATGTTTGATAATTTCAAGAGCTTCTCTAATATTTCGCTTATGATGTTGTTCTTCCCTTGCGACAATTTAGGCGTTTTCCAAACAGACATGGTGTTTAGTTTTTGAAGAATGTTCTACCAAGGTTGAAGTACAAGACCTTTAATTAATTAATTTTTATAATAATGATTAACATAGTAATACTTTATAATGATTTATATCAATAATTAAAATTAATTAGTTAATTTTTATAATGATTAACATAATAATAATTTATAATGATTTACATCAATAATTGAACAAAATTAAATATTCAAAATTCTACAATTAATATTATTAAAACAACTGACATTCATCTCATTTTTAATATTCCCCTCATTACTATTTAAATCCTTCAATTAAGCTCTTCTTCTATCAAGCATTCAAGTAGTCCTGATGATGGATCCCAGTTGGGATTTGAAACGTTGACGGAAAAATGGTTTTTACTGTGGATTCTCTAGTAATTTCAAAAGTAATGAGGGTAGTCGAATAGCCACAAGGGTCAGTTTCACCCTTGGCAATAAATACCCCCTCATTTGTACATGAAAGGAATTTTCACTTCAGCTCCTCCCACATAGCCAAGAGAGTCTATAATATTTTCTTTGAGGAGTAAGTAGTGGCTCCAACACCCCACGCACGGGGTTAGCAATGTATGGTGTAACAATGTGTCTTGGAAATTTTACTTAATTCAGAATCCAGCTAAGAGGCCATCACATTTTCACACATGTATTGTAGCTATTGTAAGACTAATCTTGAACACTTGTAATGTATGTTTCTTTAACCTGTGTTGAACACTTGAACTTATTTCACTTGTTGTAATGCATAATTTGTTAATCAAAATGTGTTTTATATGCTGCTAACGTTGTCTCTCCTGTAGTGGATGTCTCCCCAGGCATTAGATAGACCTTTCACATAAAACCTGTTGTAACAGTTGTTGCACTCGTGTGGACTATTCCACTAATACATGTTATCTTCCCTTCTGTGTTGTGACTGTTGCATCCGTTTGGACTGTTCCACTGGAAGTTGTGCACATCTGGTTGTGTTGTGTGTTCCTAGGCGAGTTGGGACTTCTCCCAACTGATTTGGGACACACTCCCACCCTGTCCCTCTATGGTGAAAGAACCATTGACAAAAGAGACACTTACAATGACCAGGCACATGAACCTCACTTCTCGCAAGACAAAGCATACCACTCTCATGTGCTGACAAGCAAGAGTTGAGGCAAATATTTAATATAATGGCAATCAGGCCATCAGACTGGATGGGACCCCCTCAACAAATGGTGTGAGGTCTAGTTGGGAATTCATACTTTGGAGATTCCCTCATGTTGGTGGGTCCAACATCGTCAACAGGTTCTCTTGTTGTCGGTGACATGAATTTGCAAGGTTATGAAAGTGGTTTTCAACCTTGCCTTGCCTTTTCTTGTATAGTCATGGTGTGATGGTATTATTTCTTGGTTTTGAGCTTTGGAATTTTAGGATCATTTTGAAATTAGGGGTGGAGGTGGTCTCGGGAAAATTCCCAAAGGCCTACGAATCCCTTGACCAGTTTTGGTGGGATACACACTAAATCTTGAGGGTGGAGTCTCATTTTAGGGCCTAGTTATCTAGTTTGGATTGCAATAAAGCCTAAGAGGCAAGGAGATGGAAAATATCTCAAGGATGGTGATGGATTCTCAAGGCATTCCAATCTCAATTTGTTTTTGTGATCTCAATGTTGATTTTGGTGAGATCACGATTTGGTGAGGGTGGAGTTGGTTTAAACTCTCAATTCCCTTGGTTTTTTTTGGATTAGTTTATCCATGAGATCTCACATTCATTCTTGGAATATGTAATGGGGGTGATTGACTGAAAGAAATATTTGGTTCAGCCATGTCTATGGTTCGGTGGTATGTGAAATTCCCGAACTAGGTCAACTCTTTCCTATGCTTAATAAAAGCTAAGTTCTCTTGATTTTGTACTTGTAACTATGTGGCCTTAATGGTTGTTATCTCATTCTTATTTACATGGTTTAATGCTAGTTATAAGCATGGTTTTATGGTTGGTTATAGTCATGGTTATTTCATGTATTTACTTATATCTGAAAGGATAATGAATGCAAGGCCTAATTGATGTCAAAAAAGTCAAGTGAATGTAGGTTTTAACCCTGTACAGAAATTACCTGCATACGAATTCTAAATCACAAGAAAAATAAAAATGTGAGAGCA